>JAGDQP010007422.1:20155-30965 GCA_022664845.1 Lepisma saccharinum | reverse complement strand
CAGGGGTGGATTTTGGTTTCATTTTTTGGCCTGGCCCACTACTTAGCGGGAAAATATACTGCGTGGAAGGGGAAGGGTTATATAGCCGGCGACTGGGGAGCGAGAGGAGGCAGTTGACCCCCACCCTACCCCACCCATACACATATACACTTTTCTTGAGCATTCGACTAGTGAAAAAAGATACAGAAAATACGGATTTAAAAACTTACATGAAAGAGGAGAATTGCCTCCTCATTCTCGAGTAATTTGTCACTTACCGACCACACTACCAAATAAAGTACATTTATTACGTTAGGAGTTTGTGTCATTGGCTCTCCTTATCATCTCGATTAATATGAGATGTTACAAAAGTTATATTTGCACTCTTATTCAAGTCTAGTGGTTGCAAAATTCTTCAAAAATTTAGAACTAGCACAACGTAAAGATTGTAACTGAATTCCTACTGACCAGTTAGTTGTTATTTATGGTTTTCAGTCATCTTTCTCTTTTATATTGGGTAATCTTCTGACTGATTAAATGGTTTAGCCGAGGTAAAAGGATTATCACATATCCAGAGAAGTCATAGCTGCAGCCATAGCGTAATGATAGATCAAGTAGCATGCAACTGGTGCACGCGTGTTCGATTCCCGGTCGCTGCAGTGACCGACTTATCGCTGCATTTTTCAACTTGCGATTCTATTTTAACATTATCTTGTCTATTTATTTATGTTGATATATATTTACTATTTTAGTATACTGCGTTTCTGGTTAAATTTATAATTATGACCAGCTGTCCATTCGTTTCGGCCAGAGCGTGGATAATCCGGACGTTAGTAATCCGAAGCATCGAAGATCCGAATTGGCGAAAAAGAAAAAATCGAACCATCAACTTTGACCGTCGGGATCGGCATGGGGAATGGGTATCAGTGCTTCATAAACTGTATGCGCTATAGCGGAGATGGTTTTATGTTGTCAAGTAGGTATATTAGCAGAAGGTAAACCTTCTGGTAAGAATGTTTGCAAAATATACTACAATCATTTATTAATACAGAGAATTATGTTTTCCGCGGGCAGCGGTGGCTCAATGGTAAAGCGATCACCTCTGGTGCTAGAGGTCGTCGGTTCGATCGCTGCTAATGCCATGTAGGTTTTGTGGTAGACAAACACCGTGTGCGAGGGTTTTCTGGTGATTCTCTGGTTTTCCTACCACTTTCTTTATTTCATCAATTTATCTTATCATCATCCATCCTACCTAATCCAAAGTTGCCTAAAGGCCTTAAAATAATAAAAATTAAAACAAAATCATTTTAATAGAATGTTTAAAACGGTTTTAAAAATACGTAGTAATTATTAAGAATATGCTTCAAATACTGTATTTTTATTATAATTTTGGATGGATAGGGTATTTTAGTCACAAAATATTTTCGTACCCTAAATAACAACCTCACTATGAACCTAACTAGGATTGATTTCTAAAATATTGCTTTAATTTTTTTAAACGTTTCCAAAGTATCTTTATAGAAGGAAAATGTTTTGCGAATAATAGAAATATATTATTATAACATTACTAAATTTACAAAATAAAGTGCTAATTTACAAAAAAGAAAGTTAGGCCTACGAAAAATTATATAAGGTGCAATACCAATTTCAAACCTATAATTCTGTTATTTGCGCCTAGAGTGAACGCGCGCTATTTCACTTCACTCCACACAGACATTCATCGTTTTGATATTTTTTAACCTATGGCTTTACATTTAAGTTTTTTTTTTATATCTTGCCGTTAGAAACGTACGGTATAGCTCTTTTAGGCAAGATGACAGGTTTCAAAGATGCACATTCTCGAATGATATTATTGCGTCAGTTAAAAGAAGTGAATGAAGGGAAATGAAGAAAGAAAATAATCGGTGGAACATTTGCGTATCTAATATTTCGTTCCGTATTAAATGCAAGAAATTTGAAATCTTATTGCCGAGCAGCCGTAGCTGTTAGTAGAGCGCTGGCTTAGAAAACGGAAGATCCTGGTAAGTATTCCAGCATCCGCCCATCCGAACTTAAGCTTTTCCTCAGTTACACTAGGTAAATGCCGGGATGGTACCTACAAACTAGATCCTGACCGACTATCTTCCAATATCCTCTCCCCGCCCTATCCCAGTCTAAGCCTGACTTGTGAGATGCCTAAAGGCAATATGTACACACACGCAATATGTACACACACGCAATATGTACACACACGCACAAACACTATAACACAAATTAAAATACACACAGGCAAATATTCACAGTCCCACAACAGGCAAACCAAGTTGAACTTTTAACACCAATAAAATGCGTCGAAATCACCACAAAATGCGGAGAAAATAAATAAAAAAATATTGCATATTTTATTTCAGGGAAGAAGCAATGGCAGTGAGATTGGCCGGCTTTCTTTGACTACTGCATGTTTTATTGCCAGCTACTGCATGTTTTGTGTCACTTCATTCTATTTTCCAAAAATCAGCTGAAAAGCGGAGGGAGACCGGTGGTGGTCAGGAGTTGTATTGAATGGAGGCTTGGTTCTTTTACCAAAGACAAGGAGGGCTGATGGAGAGACACTTGGTGCAATAAAGTACAGCGAAAGAGAATGTCGATATATTTCTTTTCATTTGGCACTGTAGTGTTGGGAAAGATTTCGATCAGCAGTCAAAGATGCCCACTCATTGATCCGCGTGTTTTTGAAAAAGAAAGAAGGAAGAAGAAACCTATGGTGTTATATTTCAGCTTTTCAGAAAAAATATTTACAGTTGATGTTTTTAGTTCTGCGTCATAGATTGCCAGATGACTATCATATCTTTCAAGGCAGAAGCGGTGTTTTACAATCATACTGGGAAACAAGAGTGATTGAAGAAGGGAGAAAAGAGAAAATGCACCATACGGGTCTCCAACAGCAACAACCTTTACAAAGGCCTACTAAATTAGACATCATAAACGTGGGAGTGATATATCTGTAAGCCTAACAACACTGGCCTTAGCTAAACGTCTCTTATTTCTGTCCTTTTTATTCATAATTATTAAGTCTGTGACATTCCGTTGTCAAGATTTCTTTTCTTTTTTCTTTTTTTTTAAAAAAACATACACACTTTGTGTTTGTGGGTCGTTTTATTAACCAAGAACCTTATTCCATCTTGCTGCCATTAAGTTTTTGTTTTGTGCTTTCAAATTACACAAAGTTGATTACCAGCCGGGACTCAAACGCGGAACTCTAGCTGTGACTCATGATCTGACATCTGTGACCACTGCGGTCCTTTGTTGCCCTATACTGCACTGTTTACATGATTAATCATCGCCATCCAGGTTTACAATGACATTCTCTCTCACTGACAACAAATAAATCAATAGTTCGTTAAATGTATTGCAGTTCGGAGAATAGCTCTGACTCCTGTTGGTTATGCAACAACTCATTTGATCTAAAATCACTCGGCAAATGGAATATGTTTGAAACATCCACTTGATGCATACGAATTATTGTTACCTGCTGGAAAGTCGTCAAATTCATGCACATTTCGGCCTACCTTTACTTCAGAGAATTTCTGGGAATCCCCTAGTTCCTTTGGGGAATCCCTTGCGCAGGCATCGCACAATTTCGAAATATGCATTTTAGGATAGAGCAGGTTGGAAGTCTTTAGGAGTACCTTGTCGCCACAGTTGTACTGTTAATGGTATTGGAAATATCAAGCACTAAATTTAATTTCCCCATGTTTTTGAAACTAAACGGAATTCGACAAATTACAAAGACAATTTTTCCCCTTATTTTGATGAGAATTTTCGTTCCTAGAGTTTTGACGATTAATTTTTGTCCACCCTGTATATATAATCATCTGAACTGAGGCTGGTTTTCGTGTCAGGAGATGATGATCGGAGAAACTACATAGAAACTTTCCGGAATTTCTGGCATGAGAGTCTCTGAATTAGACATATTTCTAAAGAAATCTACCTAAATAGACCCAAAAATCTACCTAACACGAAAAAAAAAAAAATCGCCCTCCCCCCTAAATTCCCCCTCCACCTTAAATTTCTATTACTGTTGGTTTTCTTGACCTGATGATGTTTTCATTCAATTCAGCGTAGCAACAAACCTATAAATCGACATCTCACACGTCTGTTTCAAGCAACAAAGGAATTCCAGTATTTTTCCCCTTCCCCCTCCAAAAACACCCTTCCCCCTAGAATTTTTATGCACTATTCGGTTTTCTGAATCTCATGTCTGAGGTAACTTATTACCAAAGTTTGATGAATGGAGGAATTTTTCCATTTTTGACTCTATTTTTTGCTTATTTTACTAAAAACGAGCTAAAACGAGTCACACGAGCGAGCCAAACATCAAACTCGACTCGACTCGAAACTCGACCAAAAAACTGTGACTCGACTCGAAACTCGACTCGTGTCCATCCCTAATCATCACACTATAATAAGCGTTATTTCTTAAACTTTTTTTTTAATGGATATAAGGCGCTTTGGAAATGAGCAGCTCTTCATATATGGGAAGGAGTCGTGCACAGGATGGAAATATCTTTCTTTACTTTCTTTCATGTGACGCGAGTAAAAATTGAAAAATATAAGAAGAAAATGCACCAAATTCTCCCCGGGGGAAATTTTAAATCTCCGTGGGGGGGGGGGCTTTTTCCCGGGCCACCCCCTTCATTCATCACTAGGCGGGATGCAAAATTCAAATAAAATATCAGTGGTTCTGAGTGTTGGTTTAAAATTGAACACCAAAGTTTTTAGGGGAAAGGAAAAATAAAAGAAACACAACGAACTCGAACCTTACAATCCAAATTAACAGAAATGAAAACATATGCGGAACTAAAGCGCAAAACCCTGAAGCAGAAGCTCAAAACCTTTTTTTTAATTAGATTTGTTCTCATTATTTTGCATTTTATAATTACTAATATATACGGTACCTTGTCATGCACTTATTTGGCCAGAAACTTGGAGGAGGCGGCAGGGTACGACTTTTCAAATTCTTAGGATTTCGGGAGGACATGCCCTGTCTTCCCCACGTACAGGACTGGCTGTATTGTATATTCGCTTTTATATGATACTACTTCTTTTTACTTTAAATATTTACATTAAATTGGGGGCATCTGCCCCTCTGTTCCCATGCGCAAGTCTATAACCAGGTAAGCTATGGTTTTCGCCAATAGAGCCTTTCAATTTCAGTGTTCTGAATTGAATTATGCATTAAACTACCTAAACTTTATTATAATGCTGTGACGTTCTAAGAGTTTAACACTCTCCGCAGGGTAATCAGAGCTGGGTAATCCCTTGATCATATAAGAGCATCTTGGCTCTCTTTTGCTTCAAGATTAATAGTGTTATTTTTACAGCTCCGTGCAAAAATAATTTTAAAAAAATATTATTGTGGGTGGAATACCTGACATGCTTTTATTATTTATAATTATCATCAAACAGCTTATATCCTTGCAGCCAACGTGGAATGACAACTTACTTCTAGTTTAAAAGTGCCAACTAACATTTTCGTTTTAAGTTCCTTTCAAGCTTGCAGACTTGCCCTCGCAAGTAGTTGCAAACAAACAATATTAAACCGTCGACACAGCAAACCGCTTTGATATTGTAATAGAGAAACCAATTAGATTATATTGTTTCTGAAGAGACAGAAAAAAAAATGAAGATAGAAATAAAAAAAAAAAAACTTCCTTTCCTTTTAAATTATTAGCTGTCGTACCTTGTTAACTAATTAGATTTTCAAATGGTGATCCATCATTTTTAAAACTTTTCACGTGATAATAGTTTATACGTCTATTTTAGTCAATGTAGCAAGAATGTAAATCAACATTGAAAAACAACATCTCAAAGGAGAGGGGGGAGATATATGTGGTTATAAGGGACCTGCGCTGCAGACTTAATTAACTAACACTCTCCACACCTTTGAAAGCTACTTTGTTTTCACCGTTTGTGTGTCAGTGTTTCCAGGTGTAAAAAAAATGTTTCATTATTAAAAAAATAGGTTGATTCGATTTTAGCTTCCGACAGTGACATGCCTAAATAATACGTTATAAATTAACACACATAAGCTTCTAAGGATCTGGCTAGTTCCTTCAATTGACCGTAACGGGACGTGGCTATACCTATAAAAAGCGAGCATGCTAACCTCTTCGACAACTGGGGGGCTAGAAGTAGATTTGGAAATAAACAAGTAAGATTTAAGTTGCAGTCCTGAGGAACAGAGCACGAATAGTTTAAAGAAGATATGGCAGTCTTCAAGGCTTAATGCCAAAGTGCAGATTTTAACAGTTTGTCTTTTTTTTATTATTATTATTTTTTTATTTAATACAATTATGGGTAAGATAAAGGCTTTAGCGTAACCCTGTGGGCTTCTTTTTGGGTCAGTTGAATATTGAATCGGCAAGTCTACTATACATTTTGAAGAGAACCTTTTTGTCAAATGAGAAGTTTTAAGAATATATTATATAGACGACTGCGAACTCTCAAATACTTTGATAGTTATTCTAGTGCGATGCTCCTTCAAATTGCGGAGCTGCTTATTTTAAACTGCAAGAGTGCAAAGTTAATAATAACCTAGCTATGGAACAACGGAAAACATATTCTGATAAACAACGGAATAGTTAAATTCCTCAAAAGAAAATCAAGAAAAACACGAGAAATTTTCCAATCTGTAACAAAGGAAGGTAGAGTTGACCAAGTACGTATCCAGAAGTTGGATTTGGGAGGAATCCAAGGGGTTTCCGGGGGATCCAAAGTGTATCTGGGCATGAAATTTGTATTAAACATATACAATTACGCCGGAAATTATACTAATTTTCCATACTCTGATTTTTTTGGGGTAGGGGGTTCCGGACCCACCCGCTAAATACGTCCCTGGAGTTGACCATGTTATCCTATCCTAATATCACTGGCCACCAAGCTCACTTCGAAGTTTGGAGGGTTGCATAACACACAGAAGAATTAACCTACGTAATCCACTGACAAGATCCCTTTCATTGTCTTTCTATTTCCGTTAAGGTTTTAAGATACTTCATGCCATTTTTGTGAATAACCCAGTCCCCATGGTTCAATGGTTACGGTAATAGACTGTGGAATTGTATTGGAGCAGCACGCGAGTGTGAATCCTTTGATCAGCTATCATAACTGGTTTTCCAGGGTTGTTCTCAGTGTTCCGAGGCGAATGCCAGATAGTTCATTAACTAAACCGTTGATCACTACCTTTCCCTTATCATTGGTACTGGAAGACCGTTCGCCGAGAGACATCATCCCTCAGAAATCTAACGGGGTTAGGTCTGCATTGCCCATAGCAAATAAGAACTGAATAAGTTAAATGGTGCCATAATCACCTTTATAAATCAAATAAGAACTCATCAAAGGTTTTTCTGTTCGGCACAATGGAACTTATATTTGCCTTTCTTGACATAATTATTTTCTTTTTAATACTCTTAAATTATTATGCACCAATTTTTGTATTGAGTCCAAATGTTAGCCTCTGGTAGACTTCATATCGATTATTATTTTTTTAAAAAGATATATACATCTAGACAAATTACTAAAATAAGGGTGGCAACACTACATGTCGGTCGCTAGCTATCCATATACCAGACAGAAAAACTCACCTCTCTTCCTTCTTTCCTTTACCTCCTCTTCTCACTAAACCGTTTACTTGTTCATATATTTCATTTGAACCGCTGTCCAATTTGGCTTCTCCACAATTCTTTTGTTGTTCAGCGCCACCTTACGAACATATTGTAAATGTAGATGTTGCTTATTCCCTTTTTATTCCGAAAAAAGAAGTAACACAAAAATCTTTTCCCTTCCTTCCTTTCTTTTTTTTTCTTTAGGCTTTGACCAGAGAATACATAGCTATATACTCAGTGAAGCCTGCAACGCACACAATTTTCTTCATTCCACTGTATCGAGACGCGAAAGGCTGACCTAAAAGATTGTTAAAGATAACCATCTACCCATTGTTTTAGTCTTCCAGGTAATTACTACCATAAGGTCTCTGTTAAAGATGAAAAATGGTAGCTTTTTTTTTTCGTGTGGAAGGGTGAAGCTACCATAACCAACATGATGAAGGGGTTGTTTAATAGCCAGAGTTCTATTTCCGCAAGTTGTTCATAAACTTTACCTCCTGCCATGTTTAATGTCATCTTCTTTATGAGGACGACTGAACGTTTTATTTCAGAAAACTCTATTCCTCCTGAGTTTTTAGTCCCAATTTTCTGTTATTATAAAGGTACGCTAATTTACAGCATAGATTCTGACTTCGTTTAAGGGTACAATCAATAGAATTGGTTTTGCTTATACTAGTAGACCACGGGGATGCTCCCTCCCCACTCATCTCTATTCTAGTACTTACAACGCTGAGTTTGGATAAACACTGTGGGGACAACGAGGGTTCGAGTCCCTCTCATCCTGGCCATTTTGACTGAGGTTTTCTAGGGTTTCCCTAAGTCCCATCAGTCCCTCTGTTTTCCTCAGTCGCAGTGGTTCCTGGCCATTATCAAAAGTCTACTAAAATCTGAATGGCCGAAGACTGTCATCTTTAGCAGTCATCTTCGACATGACCATAAAAAACTTTGAAATATAAATGTAACTGTAACTCAGTTCTAACAAGCCCGATTTTTCATAAACCTTGTGTCAAAATCTAGGTCAAAGAGTATAGATTCAGCAACCAAATAGACATTATTCGACAATAACAAGAAGTCAAAGAAACAAGGCGAATACGGACATGTTAATAACTTATTCCCTAGCGTAGATGATTTGCACAAAGATGTACACGTGTTGGGGGTACAAAACACAAGAGATAAGAGAATCCGTCCATATAGTTTTTACGAAGTGCATTAGAGGGTATCTTGCATATGTTACAGATGTCATACACACACACATAATTGATACATAAAGGATGAAGTCCGCCCCCCCCCCCCAAAAAAAAAAGCAAAAATAAATAATATTTTTTCAAAAAAGTTCGTACAAACAGTACTGCAGTATCTTTGTCACCACTGCGTAGAAATTGCTTATTAAATAAATAAAGACGGAGATGAGAGGAAAAGCAATATTAAAGAAAGAATAAATTGTGAAATCAGAATAATACAAAAATAAATATCGTCTACGCCCACTGTCGATGCAGTCCATGATTTTGATGTAAAAATAAGTATTGTTGAGCTACACATCCAACATCAGCAAGAATCGTATTCTGCATCAGTGAAATCTTTATTTTCATACCAGCTTCAAATTAAGAAATGATTTGTGGCTGTATCCTTTTCATCCTCATTTATAACGCTTCATCTCCTTCATTTACTATGTATTCAACGTTGCAATTTGTTCATGATACACCTTGGTATTCTGTGCAAGCGATGGAATTATCGACACCCTTTTTACGACATGAATATCGTTTGACGAACCTTCACTTTCATGACTTCAGCGAATGACGGAAAACATAGCATTTGGAGCTTGTTATTATAATGTTTGTGAGAATAGGAAGGTAGTATATTGTACAGATCGTTTTGTCTCTTGGCATCAATTGAACCATTCCAAAATCTGAAAATGTTATGGGGTAGCACACAGCGATTAGGTTAGATCGGTTTAGTGCAAGGATGATGTGCAATGTTTAGTAAAGCCGCGTTCAGCTTAATCTAAACTCTAAAGTTTAGGATGCAGATTCTGTTATTAAGCACTTTTGTGAAGATATTTGTACACATTGAGATTAGCACATGAAATAGAAGATAACCTAGTGTTTGAAACGAAGCTAACCCAATGTAACTGAATGCGACCTAACTCAACATGAACTATATAAAAACTAACTTAACAGCTTCGCGGTAATGAAAGTTAGAGCTTTTACGTGTATCATGATGCTTCATATATTAGATTGTTATGTACTCAGATAGTTGACAAAGATAATGCTGTATGTTGAATTAGACATTGTGAAGATGTGCGATTTCCAACTAGCGATGTGCAGATGTTACCAAGATATGTAAATAACAGGTAAAGCATTCCCTCTTCATTGGCTGAATGGTGTATGACGCAACTGGCAGATACTGTCGTTAAGCAAAGAGTATCCGTTTAGAGAAATCTATCTGTATTCTAGCATTGGAAATCGCCAGCTAGGTAACGACAACAACAGCCAATCAGGGCAAGTCATGCTATCACAGTGTCTCTTACGTCAGGGAAATTAGCCTAGACCACTAGGCCATGATATATGGTAACACTTGAGATTTGCCTATCTTATAACTGGGAAATTTAAAAATGCTTATAGAATTCGACTTACAAGTTAGAACCAAACCTGTCATGCCACACAAAGTACTGAATATCGATTTTGTTTGGTGTTGCCTTCCCCTGACACTAGGAGCGCTACAGTTACTCATATTTCCCTATCAGGGGCTCGCTTAGTTATACATTGATCTTTGGATTAATAAGTTTCCCGCAAACTCCAACTTACGTCATCACCGGAATTCAAAAAGTGTTCACTGTTGTCCGGAATTGACCTTTCTGAGATGTTACAGTATCATTCTAATTTATTACTTCGATCTTATGAAATAGATGGCAATCAAAATTGCATCTTAATTTTGATTAAAGCAAAGTATATCATACATTTATATTTGTAAAGAAATTATGTTTAAAACAAATCTCAACGCTGGAGTTTTATGTTGAGAACTTTATGTAATGAACTCACCATAATGAACTCATGAGAAGCGAACAGCTGATCTATTTTTCTTGCAAAGTTATGTAAGAGATCAATCAATGTTGGTTTGTTTGTTATAACTGCATGTCTTTTAAAACCTTTTGCGATGCTCATTGAAATAATCATAAATGTTAATATATT
>JAGDQP010007422.1:0-19755 GCA_022664845.1 Lepisma saccharinum | reverse complement strand
CATTTCCATCTCTATTCCTAACAGAATCTCGTGATGATCTATTACGGCAAACCCTGAGAGATATAAAACGGCGTTCAGCGATTACACCTACAGAACAAAGGATCATTATAATATTACTCTCAACCACCGAAGTTGCAAATACACGCAAAGGCTGTAATATTTTGCGGATGCAAGTGTCCGATTTGTACAATTTCCAGAAAGGGGGGAAGTTTTCTCAGAACGTAGAATAGGCCTACTGTATTTGATATCCGTTCATATCCCAGGTTTGGGAGATCTTTCGGAAAACAGAGCCAAGGAAGGCTTTTGCAGAGAGGAGGAAATCCCAAGCATGCCCCGCTACAAATCGAATACTGGCTGATGCAGATGTTAGTGCCAGTGACTGTCAGTGTACCGACAGTTTATTACGGGCAACCTTAGCTGAGAATCGCTTGTATGGTATTTCATCTATTAATGAATCATAGTTGGCACCATCATAGACGGCAACTGAACCTTTTCTTTTCAGCTGAAATTATATTTTGTATATTTGTTGTTCGACTTGTAGAGTGCACCACTTAAGGTTGCTGTAGTGATTTCGCCCCCTCTGCCCCCCCCCCCCTCTAATGGGCGCCCTTGGCTGAGAATATTCCGTAGGATGTTCTAGGATACTAAAATTTATAAGATATTCACTCTTTCCGGATATTTTCAAAATATTCCGCAACTTCAAATCTAGATTATCATTTTTAAATATTCTCAGAAAACTTCCGCTAAGAGTATTCTTATTTGGTCCCTAATGTTCTGCAAATTCTGAGATATCTTGTGTTGTGTGGGCCTGTTGTGCATTCAACAGAATAACGTGTAAAAATTGCTATTATGAAAGCGACCACCTTTTTAACAAAACGTTTGACTGTCACTCCCATTAACAGATTTACTTGTTAATTATTTTCCGTATGACATTGGCTACTAATGCCTGATTTTCAGTATCGTTGTAGCCTTTTAGGTCACGGAAACAAAAGAGAGAATCTTGAAAATGCCCTTACCCAATCATTTTTTTAACGAAGTAATACAAACCTTTGGATGGAGAGACATAAGCTCGTCAGATGTCTAAGCGATTATGTAGCTCGGTGAACGGGGAAGAATGGGGAAGGTTGCGACTTAGGTTTTAGTTTAGAAACTATCCCGGCATTCTTTTCGGGAAACTGAGGAGAACCGCGGAAAAACCTCAGTCAGAATGAGGACTCGAATCTGGATGCAACTCGAGTATCATTCCGTAGTCCATGACTGTAACTACTGGACCACGGAGTTGCTACGTTATCCAAAGTAATGTAATCAAGTGTCTAACAAGTTAACGGTGGAACAGTGGATTGAAGTAGACACTGGAAGTGAAATAGTGAATGCATAACTAAAGGTTAGAGCTCCTGGATTTTAGGCAACACATCTCACTTCAATGTGTATTTGGTGGAAAGCTGTTAGGATAAAATGGTCCGCTCTACTTTTGAGCGTGAGGCATATGTTAGTTTTTATTTAGACTCCGAGGTCATGAAATTAGTTAATAAAACTTGTAGTAATACTTTTAGCAGTCACAAGTGCACTGAAAAGTATAAAGTAATTTATAACTTTTAATGTTGATATGACTAAAAATTAAAATTTAGATTTAGTAAAAATAAAAGCTTGAAGCTCTCGTAGAAAATGAACTTTATGTTAATAACTATCCTTATAACTTGACTGACGTGTTGCGAGTGAAGGACAAGTGAATACGTTACTGGCAGACTCATCAATTGAATTCCTGTGTTGTTAGAAGATGGTCGCTGAAACTTACAATCAATTTTCTGCCTCTACGACACAAGTGAATTGCTTGAATTTTCATAAGCGTTGTGTATATTTTAAACAAAATGTTTTAACGATAAATAATTATAAATAAAGGTGTATCTTTGTCAGAACTAGTGTTGTAAGCAGTTTGCAATCATTCTGGAAATTTGCACCCAAAGTATAAAGTGATTTAATCTCTCCTCCCTAATGAAAATAGTTGACGCAAGCGTCAAGTAGGAGAGTTTGCGCATTACATTCATTGAATACAGTGAGAGGAGAGATTGCGCAAAGTTACGTATAAGTAAGAGCTAGATTGCGGTTGTATTTTTTGTCCAGACCCACTACTTGACGGAGGAATACACAGTGTGAAGAGCGTAAAATTCTTTCCTCTTATCCCTTTACGATTCTATTATATATAATAAAGTTTATAAACGGTGCCACGAGTAAGAAATGTAATATTTAATGGGAATATTCAGGCTGATTTAGCTAATTACTTTTAGTAATACAACAGTTTATAATGTTTTGGATAACAAGTAGTTTCTATCGCATGTTCTTTTATTCTCATGCGTAGTCTCTCCTACCCATGTGCGCAGTCTTACCTACCCTAGTAGGAAAGTTTGCGCAAATTAAGAGGTTTGAAAAAATCATTGTTATTCAGCATACACTGACTTATATCAAACATTCATAGCAAGTAATTGTGTATAAGAAACTAAAGAATGTGTTGTATAATTTTTTTAGACGTTTGCATATAAGAAATAGAATTTTTGGTGATTTTTTTTTTAATTGTGTGCAATCTCCCCCGACCTTCCCCTACTATAACATTTACTTCTTGTTGTTTGTGACTATTTCTGACAGATTTTCCAATATTTTTAAAAAAAATATGTAAAGAGATTTGTAATCTGTAGTCCTGTGTTTGCATAGCAACATACTTGGTACTCTTATTTGTTTTGTTGCTATAGACAGACATATTTAGTTTGTTGTGACAAGATGGGTTCTCGTTCATTATAGGTGTTGAATATTTATAACTTTAGAGTTTACGCTAATTATTTATTTAGATTTGCACTCAATGTCAGGCAAAATAATGGGTTGGTAAGAAACGACGACTGTAAACTGCTGCTATGAGTCTTATTGTCTGATCTTGTGAGATATTGAGTATTGGCTGATATCAAAATCTAATTTAATAAATATAGAATTGTTGATACTAGAATATGAACTGGAAATGTCTACCAAGTAGAAGTTATGATATTAATCATTGTTATTATGGATGTTAACGGTTGATGATTGATTTATCATTGTGATGATACGATGTGAAGAAGTAATATGTACTGATGATAGTTGATGATGTGATGAGTAGGTGAGAAATTAAAATAACCCGAGAATATTCCAATGCAACAAACACAGTTAAAAATATGTACTGTGTTTGGAATTAACACAGTCTGGAGATTAGTAGTAGTAAATCTTAGTTGTTAGGATGAGTGATCTAGAAGTCAGCTATTTGATCTTGGAAATTGATAAATATTAATTTTATTAAGTTAGATTACTGGCACTCGGTTGTACTTTAGAAAGGTACCTCGATCAGAATTAGGCTCCATTGGATGTATTAGATAGAAATGCACTAGCGATTATTCAAAAGCGACAAACCAAGTGGCCATAGCTCAATTAATAGAACATTGGCTTCGCATTCGGGTTGTACTGGGTTTGATACCACCCTGACTGTGAGACTGTACAGGATTCACCCCCCCCCAGTCATACCTGGCAAATCCCGGGATGGTACCTCCAACTTAGACCTTGACCGACTGCTTGCCGCATCCTTTCCCTTACCCTCTCCTGGCCTCAGCCATAGATGCCTGAAGGGTATTAATGAGTTCACGTCAAAAGCGACGAAGGTGTTGGGAGAAGAAAAATAAGATGCATTAGATTTGCAGATGATATGATTCTTCTTGCAACAAATGAAATATCAATTAACAAACGTAGTATTAAATAAACAACAAATAATCATTAAATATAGCAGTCATTCATAACTTTCGTATCAACTTAAAAGTAAGGAATTTGTTGCAATTTTATTTGTAGTACAGATTAGAAACGAGTTAGAAAAACAAAATAGAACGTCAGTAGTCGAGACAAAAATAGCCAGATCTAGAATTTTGCATTCTTTTTTTTTTTATTTCTATTATTTTTACTGTACAAAAAAGGTCACTAATTCATTGTTATTATACGCGGAATTCGTATTGAAGATTGAGAGGGTACAAGACTGCAGCTCTGGTGTAAAACCGCTCGAGGCATGCCGGCGTTTGTACCTACTCATCGAAAACAAGTAAAACTCTGTTAACTGCTGGCCGGCACCTTCTAATAAGCTTGGTTACGCCATTTTAAACATGTGTTAATGCCAAAGAATATAGCAGTTAAGAGAATGTTAAAGAATATAACGACTGGTTTAGTTTTGTTCTTTTAGTAGAAACAGCCGAAAGGTGATGAAGAGTGCAGTAAGTGAGACAGAAAGACGGAATAATAATTGTAACTGGGAACGGGGAGGGGGTTGAGAGGAAGAGTAACAGAAGGCTAAAGCGCCTTTCTTCAGGGAAGAAAAATATCCACCGAAAGGTGAGGTTCTAAGATTTTTTTTAGTACGCCCCTTTACGTTATTGTATAGAGTTTAACGCTATTTTTATATTGGAAATAAAGTTATATTTCAATGTGGGTCTACCGCAATGGAAAATAGTAATGTCACTGACTGCAAGGTGAGAGAAAAATTATGTTATACTAAAGAAAGATGAAGGTATTTCTGAGTGTTTCAAGATTTTACAAATCGATATATGACTTCTTCAGATATGCTTAAAGAAAACATGCTCTAAAAACGTAGATGTTACGGAATTCTATTTTGATAGCTGTCCTAAAGAGAACAACACATAATGTGTGATTAAATACTTCTTTCCCTTCATACTTCATTCTTTCTGAATACACTGAATTAAATGAATGAATTCGAAATCTCATATTTCAATTTTTAAAAAAATAACTTTTTAAATACACTCTTTTCTTAAATAATTCATAATAAAAAGAAAAAAAAGTTTGTTTATGCATGACCAAAAATAAAAGCATGCGGCGCACTATCATATATAGTCATTTTATAAATTTTTGAATTAGTGCACCACATGCTTTTCTTTTAGTCATGCAAAAACATTTTTTTTAGTATGAATTGTGTAAGAAAAGAATGTCTAAAAAGTTTTTTTATTATTTTTTTTCGAGTAATTTCGCTGTTCATGTACTTTTTCTCAAGCTTATATTTTTTGGCCCAAATCCTAAGGTGTTCTGCAACCAGTCAAAACTCTTCATCATTGCAGGGTAGTATTTATTTTAGGATAAAGAAGTCCATATTTTAAAAAAATGTATAAATACATAGAAATATATGAAACTAACAATATAATATTGTATTGTCACCCGACTGACGTCGCTGTGCAAAATGTTATCACTGTATGACGTTGGAAAATAAGTTAAATTAACGTTGCAAGATTTGAGGACATCACGAACCATCGTCAACTAAAGAAAAGAATGTAAAAGAAACGAAAAAACAAAAACAGACCTCAAGTTTATGGTGACTAGTTTATATTCATAGATATCTCAAAATTTAAAGTTAAATTAAATAGAATAAAAAGTGTAAATTTGTCCATAAAAATTTGGCAATTTTTGTGCGAAGCCAAAATGTATTTGATTGTACGTAGACTACCATGTCTCAAATTTCCTAGCAAAGTTATAAAACAGAATGCGTTATTATAATTGGACAAATCGGACAGAGCTGTACTTATACACAATCGCGAGAAGCGTTATCTAGGGTCCCGAAAAGTTAGGGGTCTCCAAACAGAGATTCTGCTAGACTGCCACGATGGGGGAGGTCACTCTCTGAAATTCTCGAGCACACCCCAAACTTGGAAATTTTTTACAGTTAAAATTCGATCAAAACCCTTCAATTTAAAACTCTCCTTATACCCGCATTTTGGTTTACATGCATAAACTAAAATTCATGGCAAATTCCCTGCGTCCAAAAAATAAGGTTTACTATTTGTAGGTATACATTTTTTGCGAGGGGCGATGGGGAGCGTCAGTTACCCGTCTTGTACCTGTGCATAATAAATACGACGTCATTCCTGATGGGTGATTCAAACACGGTGGTGTAAAAACGGTAATAGCACAGTCAGCAAAAAAAAAAAAGAAAAAATGGAAGGTCGCAAGTTATTTTCCTGTGTATATGGAAGTTTAGAAAACATCGCTAGAGGTGCCTTGTGAACAAGGTGATGACATCGAAGTAGAATAAAGCATTTTATGTGTTAAAATTTGCATGAACAGAGACTGTTGTGACAGCGAAACTTTCGTACCGAATTCGGTAAGTATCCACCGCATAGAAATTGCATTGCACATTGGGTGAAGCAACGCACGAGGCAGCGGAGTCGATAACTGAAGATATGCTGGGATGTGTCTCGTATAGCATAGATTGTAAATTCATGCGTATTTCACTGATGTGATGAATAGCTTCAATAATACATGCTCCAAATAGAAAAAATAATACTATCTATACTACAAACATTTAAGAAGAAAAGCGTACTAATTGATCAACACAAAGCAGAAACTGGAAAGTTCAAGATATTCGTACATAGAATTGAAACAATATGGCGGACATCGAGCTTCCAAGTTTTCACTCATCAATACACTGCCTGGAAATTTCCAGTAACTTGGGTAATAAAAACCACCCCACCTTGCAGTTTTTGAGGAAAAGAAATAATGAAAGTCGCAAGCCAGATTTTAGCACAGGTTGTTCAGTTGAATTCCAGCATCTTACCGACTTGACTATACTGCCAGTGATATGAAAGCAGTATCGAATATCAGATATACGTTGCCCCAAAACGTAAACAAAGTTACTCCCACGACTTACGCCATATTTTAATATTTTTTTTTTCGATTTGCCAATTAGAGGATCGAAATCTTCATTCACTGAGAATATTTCCCATTTCTGCTAAAATACGTGATCAAAATGGTGCCAGTAAACACTTGAAGAGAATTGCATGTTTGATTACGATAAGAAACCGTTTACTCTTTTTGCGCATGTGCGAACATCGCACTGGAACTGAAAAGTCAGAACTTCCTGTACCATAAAAGAAATATATATGTTGGTGTTTATCCATTGCAAATACTAACTATTATCTGAAACATTATTGGATATACCAAGACACTTTCCTAAAATTGTTATCAGCGTAGTCTCCAGCTCCTTCTATTCTTATCAGTTCTAGTAAATAAATCACGAATTTCCTAAAACCTTACAAACACAATGGCACTCAATTTATAACCAATGTAGCCTATATAAAATATTAGCTAGAATTTAACCCCCCTTTCTGTTTCAGCTAAGAAATTATAATTTGATTATTTTATTAAATAGTTATTGAACTATAAACTATAACTGGCCTATCAGAAAAACTCATCGAGCCGACTGTGGCCCTCCGCTGGCCCGACGAGTCTTACTGATAGGGTGGCTACTGCACACTCAGTTTAATCCTTTTAACCAATTTTACACCGGTTTAATGATAAGAACATATTGGTATACAACTATTATCACGAGCTTTGATATTTATGCAAAACATTTCTGAATGAGATAATAACTTGTGGAGTTTTAATTTTTCTGCCAAGTTTTTCCATTCCTTTAAATTTTCGATTGGTAAGGTACAAAATAAAATATTATAAATACAGTGCGGGGGGAGACTATGACAAGAGTTCTGGAACTAGGCTCTAAATATCAAATAAAAATAAAACTAAAAGAAGGTAAAAATAATTAAGAAAGCGTCGACGCCGAGAAAAAAAAACATCATTACATGCTTGACGCCTCGAACACAGTATTTCTTTACGCCAAAACAGAATTATCGTTTTTCTGGCACGTTTCATATGCGTTTCAGTTACAGGCATATACAAGAATTTTTACATTAGAGTGGTCCAATGACTTTAACACAGTAACAAAAGAAACGTGAATATATATGTGATTTTTTTTTAAACCGTGCATATGTGATTTTTGGAAGTATTAAGCGTGAAGATGTTGTGCTACTTTTTTCCCCTCCGTTTCCCATTTTTTCCTTTTACCAAAATTACCACTTACCATCTTGAAAAGGAAGTGTATGTAATGTTGCGTTAAATGTTTGTGTGAAACACCCCAACACATTTCTACCTTTTTTGCTGTACTTTTGTGCGTCTTCCTTCCCGTCTGTTAGAAAAAAAAAAAGTTAATTTCAAGAAAAGGCAAGGAACGCATATGTTGCTGACTGTTATGAGGTATTGTCTTCTACTAAAAACTAAACTCCTTCGTTTTACAGCCCTTTATAGGGGTCTTGTTCTGCTGGCAGGTTTCGTAGCTTTTGATTCGAAACGTCCTGGGTTCAAGTCGAGCGATTGATCATCATGAGTGAGGTTTTTTTTTCACTGTTTTTTTTACTCAGTCACACCAGGTTAATGTCGGTGATGGTACCTTCAAATTAAGCCTTGAGCGCTATATATATGAAACAAAGCGAATAATCAAATTTACAATCTTTCAATAAGAGATGGCAGCGAGACCTCTTCGTTGCTTGTAACGTCACTAGTGAAGGAATAGAAGGTCGTCGAGATTGAACACCTGTGTGTTGTATGGTAAAGACAAGAAATAAAAAGAAAATACGCGTTTCTAAAAAAAATTGAAGATGTAGGTTGATGTTCTGGCAGATGTCTTTCGTCCATTGATTCCGCCATGATTTTCAGTTTGGGGTGGTGTAAGGTCAAAATTGGGAGGGTGTAAGTTGAGTTCTGCACGGATTCTATCAATTTTTGAGCGCAAAAATTTGAAAGATTGTGTTGTGGAGAATTTGGGGGGTGACGGAATCACTGCTTTCTTCAAATTTGGCGTTACATGGTCAGCAAAACATTTTTCTTACATCGCTGGCAATTCTGGTTTCTCTGGCCAAAGTACACTACTTTTCTATTAGTACCTCCTCACTTGTCTTCTTGATAGTAGGTCAATACCTAACAGTGATTCCACCAGACCCCTTCCTGTGGGGGTGTCTCCCCAAAATCCTCGAGAGCACCCGCAACTTCAAAATTTTTACGGTAAAATATCGATAGAAACCGTGCAAAACTCCATGGTTTAAACCTCCCAATTTTGATTTTACAGCCCCAAACTGAAATCCCTGACACCGAAGAGGGACCACTGGGAATTAAACCACGACATCTTGCATTGTGAGCAAGTGTTAACTAACCAGCTACACAACGGCTACAACATAAGGTTATTATTGTCAAAGTATCAGTTAGCGATACATTTTCCCCAGTAGGACACATAAGCCTACGTTAAAAAAACGTGGATTCAACGTTAGTACCGAAACGTTATTTAACCGTTGTATATATACAAGATTGTCCGACTGTTCAACGGTTTATTTGACATTGAATAGTTAATGGTTGAGAAACAGGTTAAACGTAGAATTAATTGTCAAGCAGTGGAATATGAAGAAACGTTTTCTTAACGTTATATGTGTCCACTTGTCAAACCTTTTTCAGTTCGTCAAACAGAGTATGATTGCTGTCAATTGATATACATATTTAGTTAGATTTTGTTCGTTGCTTTGATGATGATATATTAATTTGTTTGTAAATTTTCCAACTGTCTGCAGTAGGGTTCGAACCTGGAACTTTCTGCACTCGTCGTTTTGTAGCTCGTTACTCTAACCATTAGACTACGGAGGCATCTTTGGGATAACCATTTCTTACGCTATGAAACTAAACATTGCGTAGACAAAATTAATCATTTTGTTTATAACTCGCTTGAGTGTCCCTTTATGCTCGGTTTTCCTCGGATACAAAAATTATAACTTTGGAAATTAGACAGAAATATTGCAAATTAAAATCTCTCTTGTTAGTCAATAGAACAAATTGATCATGATAAAATAAAGGTAAAATGAATTGTATGGGCGGTAACAGCACTATGGCTTACGCCCGTCCTGAGAAATTGATTATGAAAATTAAATAGAAACTTTGTCATCTCAAAATTATACGGTATGCACCGATAACTACATAGTAAACGAACACCACTGCACTGAAAGCATTCTAGAAGACAAACTGTTCAAAACTTCAAATGCCCCAATGAAATATTTTGAAAAATGTTTTTTTAACAAAAGTTGGGGAGTGAGTGACGAGCGCCCTTACCACCCAAAAAGTATGCTTTGTTCGTACCTATGTGCATTTATTACATAAATGCTGCATTAAATATATGTTTATGGCTTGGCTCAGGTCGGGAGAGAATATAGGAAGCAAGTCGGTCAGGACCTATTAATACAATTCCACTATATTTTGGTGTTACTGAGGAGAATCTCTATCAGGATGGACGATGGTTGATTTCTTCTGCTTCATGGAGTGATGATAAGAATGTTCGATTCATTTTCATGGGCAATTTTTGTTTGTCTAAAAAAAAAAAAAGTTCAAACTATTTTTGTCAAATTTCCCACCTGCTGCACAGTGCACAATTTGCGTTCCTAAACGAATATAACATGGCTTTCAAATAAGTTCTCTTAAAATAAAATATATATTATTTAAACTGGATAAATGTTTATTCTATTCGCATTTCGGTAAAAGGAAATATCATATTTCCGGCATCAGAAAGCGAGGTTTTTAATTCAAATTATTTAGCTATTTTTTACTCTCTCTTTGCATTTCATGTGTAAGCTAGAAGCTTGTAACTTGCTTTATCACAGAAGAAAAAAAAAGTTTTGATTTTATTTCATTCTTTTTCAGTTTCTTTGTTCGTATTTATAGTAAATGAGAAGTGATTACAGTGTTTGTTTCAGGAATTTTTTTTTCGGGGGTGCAAAATCAAGTCGTGGTAGGGGCTCACGAAAATTTTAAATAATGCATATTGACTCCTAAGTGCCAAAATATAAAACAACACTATAATGTTACCAAAGAACATGTCGTACTTCCTTAGTTAACCTCAAAATAACATGAACAATATTTATAGAATGAACTTTTATATGCGTATTTCAGTATACGTTTGAGTAATATAAGCGCTAACACTAATTCTGGCGGGGGTGCGGTTGAAAACTTTCGGGGGGGGGGGGCAAAACCCCCCGAAAGTATGCCTGGAAGAAACAGTGGAAGTGAAAACCTTCGATTTCTTACAAGAAGAAAAGCTATTCAAAGACATAGATTCTTCTTTAATTCTCATTCTATTCGCATTTTTTAGAAGCGGGGAAATTATATTTTTCCCATCCACTCATATTAATATATATATAAATTAACAAATAAAAATCATAAATCGCATATGTTTTGCGAACATCTCCTTATTTCGTATCGTAAGAATAAAAGAAACTAAAACATATACTGAGATTCGAACTCAGTACACAAGTTTCGCAGCTTAAAGATCACCACCCTTTTAAGAATTGAAAGTCCTGAAAATTTCTGTGTTATTACCTATACTCACATATAAATTCCATTGATTGCAAAATCCGTGGTTGCCTTCAATAAAGCTTATAACGCAAATTTGAATGACTGCATGTTACCACTTTTTTTTTTTAATATTTCCCTCTTGAAATATTAAGAAAAAAAATATTGAGGTATAAATTTATTTCTGCGAGGATTGCACTATAAACAAAAATATTATCCGATATATGCAAAAATATGCTTTAAAATTTCCGATCAGTTTCAATTAGGGAACTACGTAAGCTCATGAAGTAATCAACTGTCCTTCTCAAGAGTTTAAAGTGCAGTATTTCTCTTTTTACTATCAACATTATTTTATTCTACTTCAGTAACTTTAACTCCAGATGGTTAATCTATATTTTATTATTTAAAATAGTTTTAATTTGAAAAAAATAAACAAAGCTCTGTTCGCCAGGGTTTGAAGCCACGCGTTAGAGTCGAGCGCGCTAACCAACACACTACAGATGCTTGTTTATTGTGGTGATGGGGAAGACAATGTTTACTGGAAAAGATCTGTGTTCTACGGGACTTCTGTCTCGTTACAAAACAAGATTTTCTTTTGTTTCTAATCGTGATTTAGTGCGTTCTGCGTATATTGCATTAATAAGCGAGTTCAATGATTTGTTTGAAGACTATTGCCTAGAAACCACAGTTTGTTTCGATTAAAAGACAAGGCGTAGATTTTTTCTTCATAGAAACAAGGGGAATTAATACACTGAATTTTATTTTATGGTCTTTAGGCATCTACGGTTCAGGCCGGGATAGGGGAGTGGAAAGGATTCGGGAAGGTGTTAGCCAGAACCTAAGTTCAAAGTGCCATCCCGACATTTGTCTGGTGCGACTGAGGAAAAAAAAAACTCAGTTAGGGTGGTCGGCCGTTGGGATCGAACCCACGACCTGCCGAATGCTACGCCAACGCTCTACCAAGAGCTACTGCTGCTCGGCAAAGGTATGATTGCATGATACAAACCCGGGGAAAACGTGCATATCTATTTGAGACAGACAGTACAGAAATTATATTTGTCTACAAACTGTTCAGCGAGTTGCTCAAAACTATCGTTAGATGACTCTGCTGTTTTCTAATATATGCTATCTGGTAACGAAAAAAAAGGAATTTATTGCAATTAGTTTTATGCAACGAGAAAAGAAACAGCTTTTAATTATTTATTTGTAAGGGCGCTGTCCTATTTTTAGTTTAAGTCTTCAAAAGCATAATATGTAAGTTATGGGGGGATATCCTAGCAGCTTCTAATTAAAACTATATAGTAAACTTTAAAAAAAATGTTAACAGCAGCCAGACGCGAATACCCGATATTTGAAATACGCCTACTTGCTTATTGTCATGTAGGCTACTTTGTAACTCGATTTCTATAGGTTTATCAACACAGAACCACACGAGAGTGGCGTTAAAGATGATTTGATCGCTGAAAGTAATGCAATTAAGTAGAACTCAACTATCAGGTCATTTCGGTAGGAGTTTACAGTAATACTACAGCATCTGTTCGAATGTAAGTTTCTAGAAAAAATCCGTTTTCATTTTACTTCAAAACCAATAATTTAACTCCCTGCGATTATCAATTTTAAAAAAAAATATCTCGTAAGTTCATGCGTCTAGAGGAACTTCGGGTATTATGGAATAGTCGGGTAATATGGAATACTCTTGTGATGTGATGTTACCTACTGGTAAGCTGGCGAAGTACTTCTACACACTCCCATAATTCCTCATATGCAGTTGGAGTTCGATGCTTACATGTGTAGAGTTACTACACGCAAAAACGTAATTTGGAGTCATCAGAAATTTTGCAGGTAGACTACGTTTTGCAATGTCATTGTGATACAAACATTGCAATACATTCTATGACTGTGGAGTTGTAAGTGTACATGCTATTACTGGACTTGTAAAAGCCATTTTAATTCCATGTACCGTAAGTACGTTTACAAGCGACTTCATTTTCAAGATGGCGTCTCGGGTAATATGGAATTGTGAAGATGGGTCGTTTCATTCAGATACTTCTTAATCTTTAGAACTTGCATTCTTACATGAGACGATTCCAGGAGACAATGATGCCGAGTGTTTGTTTTGTCAGGGCAAATTTTCTGACGAATCCAGATTAAAGCTGTGGATACAATGCTTAGCTTGTTTATTGTGGGCGCACGACGATCGTGCAAATGCAGAGAAAATACAATACGTTTGTGACTTTTGCAAATAATGTGTTCTGCAATGACAATAACGCTTTCCCTTGTCTTCTTATGCAATTAAATTTCTGCTTTATGTCACAAAAGTTAAACACATCATAATACCCGACTATTCCATATTACACTACTAATTTATATTTTTATAAAATCATACAATAATTTCCATAATCGCAATTATTCATCAATTATTATTATAGGTACGCAATGTTAAATATCCAAGGTATGTTTGCGTTAGCAATTAATTTTTTTCCGAAACGTAATACGCTAATTATGACGTAATGAAAATTTGTATTCCATAATACCCGAGGTTCCTCAAACTCTTAATTAATCTAGTCCAGATTTTTGCGTTAACTGTTCATTGTATACTGTAATAATTGTAATAATGTTTGTGACCACTCAATCTATATCTTAAAATTTTACAAATACAATAGATTATATAGAATAAAATATAAGATTCAAATTTTTAATCTATAAGCTATAGAGAATAATTCTGAAATAAACAAAATGGATTATAAACACTATAGTGTTTAAAAAAATGTAATGGTCAAAAATAGAAATAAAACAACTTCTGATTGTCTTATTAAAAACTTAAAAGGAAATTATTTTCAACTAAATAATATATCAACTTCCACATATACAAGGTGTGATCAAAAAATACGGTGAATGAATTTTTATAGCAGCAACTGCTGTCGCTACATCCATTTGAAGTAATAAGTACAATAGCTTGATCCGTTGAGATAGTCAGTGTCAAGTTCAAATTGTGACTTGTCAGTCGGCTTCCAGAGCCGGAAGAGTGAAGTCGTGTTTAACGTGTCTGTCGCGTATCATTTAGAACAACGCGTTAACATTGTTTTAAGTTGCGAAAAAGTGCCAAAGAAGCTCTTGAAATGTTAAAATCAGTGTATGGCGATAATGTGGGGACTTTGAAGACTATTTACGAGTGGTATGAGCTATTTAAAAGCGGAAATGAGTTGGTTGAACACGAACAAGGTTCTGGGCGTCTTTCGACCTCAAAAACAGACGAAAACGTGCAAAAAGTGGCAAAAAATGGTTCGTTCAAACAGGCGATTGGGTCCGTGCATAGCGTTTTAACCGATATAATTTGCAAATGAGACGAGTGAGGGCGAAATTTGTTTCAAGACTTTTGACTGGCAAACAGAAGGAAAATCGTGCGTCGTGCCACACCTCGCTTCTGATCCGCGAGTTTTGGGCCGAAGAAAAGGTTACTAGCTGTCCACATCCACCTTACTCTCTGGACTTAGCACCATGCAACTTTTGGCTCTTCTCAAACATAAAAACCGTGCTAAAAGGTACACGTTTTGACACCATTCCCGACATTGAGAGGGCCACGATAGAGCTGCTGAGGACCCTTCCGAAAGAAAATACTTCTAATAATGGAATCAACGTTGGGATAAGTGCATCGCTAGCCAAGGAGAGTACTTTGAAGAAGAGAAGATTAATTCAAATTTGAGGTAAGCTTATAACTGTGTTAGTAATAAAATTATTCCACCGTATCTTCTGATCATACCTTGTATATAGGCGACTTTCTCAAAAGACGGCCTGCGGGAAATATCTCATGGAAATTTCTGTTGGCCCGTCATCAAAACAATCGCACATGGGAAACTCAATGAAGATAATAAATAATATTGAGTTGGTGCGAATGGAATGTGCGCTCCTGGTGCGTCATATCCGAAGGCCAAAACATGAAAACTGTTTATCTATAGTTAATCAAAGTAGTCACCGTCTGCATCTACACACTGTTGCCATCACTCAGCCAACGATTGGATTTCATGGTGAAAGAAGTCTGGAGTTTGCGGTGTGAAGAAATCCTCAACTGTATGTTACACCGCCAGATCATTATAGGGAAGGTCTTCCCTGCCAAGAAGTGATTTGCAATAGTTATGCTTCACTACAATGAAATGCGAATTGTAATTTATTTTGTGACAGCGCCCTGACCGGCTCCTTCCAGAATCCTTTCTCCTCCCCTATCCCGGCCTAAGTCTTAGATGCCTAAACCCCATATATATATTAATCACGAAATCCAAAATAAGTTATTTTGTACTACGATACACTGTAATTCTATTACATATCTTTATCTTTATGTGCACATAATAATAACCTTTTCGTCATGTTTGTAAATGCTTCGTGTTTGAAATATTGCTTAAGTTTAGACACTAACCTGCAACATTACCGCCCATACAATTAATGTTATCTTAACTAACCTGCAACACGCATATCACTCGTGGTGTGCGGGTTTGCTTAGCTTTAAGGATGTTTTTTTTTCTTTAACTGAACACCATGTATACTTTCTAGTTCCTTGCACATCTTAATTCTAATTGGATCAAAGTGATCCATTATAACATGAAAACAATAAGTTATGACGCTTAAATATAGAAAACGGCTATTACTTAGATTCCAGATTCCAAACATACAAAGTTAAGTATTAATTTGGAGAAAAATCCGAAATCCTAAGTAGTCTAATTAATAAAAATTAAAAATTTTCGCACACTTCTTTGCACAAATCAGTTTGATTCTACTTTAAAAGTACCGTGGGTGGGTGGACACGGGTGACAATCGCATTGCTGCAACCTCCACATGGTGAATCCAATGAATCGTTTCTCTGGAAGCCAATTGAGACTTGAGAGCTGTAAACCTGTGTTATTTTTTTTTATCGCAAAATGAACGTAATTCATCCAGTTAAAAGATAATTCTCTTGATTCTAAATCATTGTATATGCTTGAACTGGTGTTGAACGAAATTCCTAAGGTTCAAACAAAATAGAAAATAATGAGAACGTAACTTTAAATAATCACCGAAAATTTAGAATTTCGAAACTTTCAAAGTGTTCCTCGGGCTGAAGATATCAACGTATATAGGAGGCTGTTTTCTTTACACGTTAGTATGGATTAAAAGACAAAAGTCAAAAGGCATTTTCTGAGCTTCAAAAAAGTTTTTTCTTGGTCCACCATAGTTCTGCATGAACCATTGTCCTCCAGAAGTTAACGTACTTTTATGCTTCTTAGTTAAAAGTAAAACTTTTGTATCGCAATGCATTGTTGTTTTACAGGCAGTTTATTTCAAATTAAACGCTCACTAAGAAATGTGCTTACTGATTGAGTGAGGTAGTTCCAATTTTTTCCCCAGTGCTCGTCTTAACAATACAAAGTTCAGGGATCCCGAGCTCAACAATTAAATTTTTTTAAGGCTCAATCCAAGTGGGGTTTCCCGCCTTTTTCGTTTTACTTCAATTATTGAAATTTCAGTAGAGGAAAACAGAAATTAACTTTCACAGACCACAGTTCGTTTCGTCCTTCAATAATAAGTATAATTAGTTTTAACAAATTATTAATACTAAACTCAGGGTTGTGTGCAGACACTTTTGAGACAGAATAATGTCTGCATCACAATCCTGCAGTTACTACTAGCATCTAATTAAAAGTAATTGTACTCAATATTGAAGGACGAAACGAACTGTGGTCTGTGAAAGTCAATTTCTGTTTTCCTCTACTGAAATTTGAGTAATTGACCTAAAACGAAAAAGGCGGGAAATCCCACTTGGATATAGCGTTAAAGGTATCAAATCTAATTCGGAGTTTAAATTTAGTATCCAAGAAAATCAATAAGAGTTGTCATTATTAAATACCTAAATATGTCACATGTGCTAGATCAGTTTACATGGTTTAGCTTAAAGTCTATCTGTTGTTCTTCATTTTACGTAGGGCGTAGTGCAACTTATGCTTAATTTAGGCCTATACGGACTTAACAGTGTGTCAGAGTGAAGTGTGTGTGTGGAGAAAGGACTTGGGCTACTTGATGTTCAATATCAACACATAATGATAAGTTCTTACATTATTTACTTTTATTTATTTGTTTAAATAAACTCCAGATATAATTTAGAGGCTATTTTGGGGTGGATATATTTCAAATCATCATTAAGGGGAGGGGCTTGGGAAAGAATTGGTCCTATCTTTACTCAAGGTTTTGTCCTTGTAAAAACTTTTGTAAACTTTATTTTGATATGGGCCAGTCTAGTAACTTTGGACTTCGGCTCATCACGATTCGCCCTTTAGCCATTAAAAATTAAAATCCACACCCATGCTCCTCCCGGGACTCGAACCCAGGACCTTCGAGTCGTTAACCTATCGCCGTAGACCGCACGGCTACCCGGCTGGTGTGCCGTGCTTATTATGACCGAGGGGAATCAGAATAGCCTGCACCGAGGATCGAACCCGGTTCCTCGTGAGTACAAGACAAGCAGGTTACTGAAAAAAAATCCATTTAAAAACATTTTAAACAATCAACTGAACTTCGAAAAAGTTCGGAGTGTTGCGAATAAAAATAGGAAAGTGCTAATCTTGTTAATTTACTGCAACGCTCTTTATATCTGTAATTGTTTTCCCCCGCTGCAAGACTTGCTTATTTACGATTTTATTTGGTTCCCCTATACATAGAAATATGGATTATCTTTCTATTTTGTCGAAGAGTCTCCCCGTCGCTCCGTTTCAAGTTTATTACAACATGCGCTTCCGCGCGTGTTTGAGTACTTTAATGATTTGTTTAATTTTTATAGCCTTGTATATTTTTTTTTATAGCTGTGTGTGTGTTCTCACATGAATCTTCGCACCATTTTGCGTTAGTCACACCACCGAGAAAGCAAGGGGGAGGAAGGCGGAAACGCAGGTCTTTGTCAGGACTTGTGCAAAGTGTCTCACCATCAGCACCAAAGGTGGCACACGCTCCTCCCCCCGCTACAGTATTTAACCAATAAGAAGAAGCCAAGGCGTGACCAGGCGACGTTATTCCGCAGCCAATAAGCGTCCTCGTTTACATGAGAGTCGGTTTTTAATGTGTGTTTTTTGTACGTGCGGAATTTTCTTAGGTTTGTGTGTGTGTGTGTGTGTGTGTACACAGTTGTGCTGTCGGTTGTTTTGTATGTGTGTGTGTGTGTGGGGGGAAGCGTTTGTACTAAATGATTTATCATGTGGCTTTACTTCTATGTGTGGGAGTCCTATTGTCGGCTTGTTGACTATAGTATGAAGAGGAGTGAGGGGGTGGGGGAAGGCGAGGAAAATGATTTGCTTGTTTGGTCGTTCGCTTGCTGGTGTTACATGCGCGCGGTTCATATTTTCTTCGTTCTGTTATATACGTGTGTGTAAGTGTACCTCTGTGTGCGTGTGAATGTTGGGATTTATTGTTGACCATATTGCCTCAACAAACACAGCGGCAATCATTTCCCCCCGCACTCCCCCCCCCCTGCATCTTGGAACTGTGAGGCGAGTGAGACGGTGTGCTGTGAATGAAGACAGGTGAAACAGTTGTGTCTTCTACCTAACGAGTATACGTTTTTATTTTTACTCCCTGCTGACTGGCGGCGGGTGGTGGTGTATTAGTTGTTTTTTTTTTATGTTCTCTCTATGTAACGCGCTAAAAACATGACGTTGAAACGCGAGGCCACCGAGATGAGTAGCCGGGCACGGGCTTTTTCCGTCGAGGCGCTCATCGGCCGGGAGTCATCGTCGTCACCGGCGTGTAAGCGTGTCAAATCGGAGGACGCGGAGGCAGCGGCCCCATCAGCTGAAACAGATTCAGGTAAGGATTAAATGAAATGAGCCATATGAGCAACAAAACTAGTTGTTTTTTGGTTCTTCTCCAGATTAGGATTAAGAGCTAATTTATTTAAATTCTTTGTCTGAGCCAAAACTGCCTAACGACCATCAACAATACAAAAACAAAAGTTCTTTTTTTTTTTAAAAAAAAACTCGGATATTTGCTTCTGATTAGGTATAAGTTATGTTAGCTTAGGTCAGTTTAAATTAGATACGTCAGGTTGTTTTAGCTGTGCTAACCTCAAAATGGATTTGTTCCGGTATTGTTATTTTTATTATAGATGGAACCTCAATCTGAGTTCGAGTGTTGTTTTCTTTATATCCTCAAGATTAACGTGTTTTTACAATGATTGTAAAATTAATTTTGGAAAAGAAAATGAAAACAAAGGTTAAAGAACAATTTAATTTGACATGAGAATATTTTTAAGTTGATTTCCTAAAACTAATTTATTTATTAGAGTGATCACAGACACCGTGGGCCTAAAAATAGTGATCATCTGCCACTAATTATAAATGTAAACAATAAATATTATAAGATTTTTAAACATCAAAAGCTATTGTATAGTTTATATTTGAAAACACTGACAAGCTAGTAATATTAAGACAGTAATGTTTCTTAAATGACAATTTGTTTATTCTTCTGACTAATTTTATTACACAATCACAAGGCATCTGATACACTATGAGGAAAATTCGGCGGGCC
>JAGDQP010007421.1:33909-67436 GCA_022664845.1 Lepisma saccharinum | reverse complement strand
TGTATACGTAGATGAAATAATTGGAGATCACCAATGTGGATTTAGAAGAAATAGATCCACGTTGGACCAGATTTTTGCTTTGAGACAAATTTTGGAGAAGAAATGGGAATACAATGGGACGGTTCATCAGCTATTCATTGATTTTAAGAAAGCATATGATTCTATCAAAAGGGAAAAGTTATACAGTATCCTGATACGATTTGGAATACCGAAAAAATTGGTCCAACTAGTGAAGATGTGTCTCAGCGACCCCATAAGCAGAGTACGGATAGGTAATAATATGTCAGATAGTTTCAAGATTCGCAACGGATTGAAACAAGGCGATGCCTTGTCACCACTACTGTTTAACTTCGCGTTAGAATATGCGATTTTAAAAATTAAAGGGGACAAAAAGGGACTGTCATTGAATGGTTTGAATCAACTGTTCGTATACGCGGATGATGTAGATTTAATAGGGGACGATATAGATGCACTACAAAGCAACACCGATGTCTTAGTAGAAGCGTGCGATGAGATAGGTCTACAGGTAAACATAGATAAAACAAAATACATGGTAACAAGCCGAAGCACAGGGAATGAAGGAATTAAAAACATAAGAATTAGGGATGAGGTCATAGAGAAAGTAAACAAATTTAAATACTTGGGAGTATACGTAACAAGCAAAAATGAGGTCACGGAAGAAATAAAAAGTTGCTTAGTATCGGGGGAACGCATGTTTCTACTCAGTCCAAAAACTTCTCACATCGCAATTAATATCAAGGAAATTGAAATTGAAAATACACAGAACGGTTATTCTGCCGGTAATACTTTACGGTTGCGAAAGTTGGAGTACGACCCTAGCAGATGAACATAAATTACGAGTGTTTGAAAATAAGGTCTTGAGAAAGATATATGGGCCGAAACGGGACGAGATGACTGGAGAGTGGAGGAGACTGAATAATGAAGAACTCCACGGACTATACGATTCACCAGATGTTGTAAAAATAATGAAATCGCGACGACTAAGGTGGTCAGGCCACGTAGCTCGGATGGGGGAAAAACGAAGATTATATTCTATCCTGGTTGGAAGGCCCGATGGAAAGAGGCCATTGGGAAGATCGAGACGTCGTTGGGAGGACGTTATTAGAAGAGACATTTGAGAAGTGGGTGTTCGTGATGGAAACTGGTTTGATATTGCCCAAGATAGAATCCAATGGCGAACGTTTGTTACTGTGGTGATGAACTTGGGAGTTCCATAAGCCATAGAGTTAGTTAGTATCATTTTCGTCACGATATTGTTGTGCACTTGGATAACAATTTAAAATGTAGACGCAAAGATAAGAAAATAGTCCTATTTATATTTAAAAAATAAAATATTGCTTTAAACAGAAATTCGTTTCATTCGCGATTTGTATTCTTTAAAAATTTGAACTCCCTAGGCTTGAATTTGTAGGAACAGCGTTGGAAATTCGTGCATCGAAAAAAATACATTAGAGACGTTAGGGTTCATTTTCATGAAAGCTTGTTTTTGCTTGCTATTTGGATGAATAACTAGTTGAAACACGTGGTGAAGTTTTATTACGTGGTGTAACACGTGTTTCAATTGGTTATTTACCCAAATCGCAAGCAAGGTTAGCTTTTATGAAAATGAGCCCTCAGAGATCGTTGCTTTACGTTTAGGCTGGCTTTTAATGCAAGCGTGCCGTTGCTTGAGTAGTCAATAGAAACTCGTGTTACACGTAGAACACATACTTAAACACGTGTTTCAATTGGCTACTCACCCAAAATCGCTAGCCACGCACCGCTTGTATGAAAAGCTATCCTAAGCGTGAATGAGAAGTCGTACAAGCAACAGAAAAATAATTACAGGCACGGGACTAGTGCTGACACACTCATTTTTACATGTTCATACACGAAGTCATGTTGCATTTACTCATTGGACATGTTCGTTTTTGGACGTGAGTTCCTCATACGAAAATTGTAATGTTAGTTTTGTTTGTTTCTACAAAAAAATAACAGATAAACATAGAATCTTTATTTTCCTTTATCACGATTGTATCGTTAATCAAATATTTCTTTGCAATAAACTTAATTCACTGCTTCTGTTTTTTCTTCTTTTTCCTTTTTTTATAGCCTTGATATATGTACAAGTTCAGTAACAGGTTTTCTACTAAATACATTAACTTATAAAGATATACATAAGGGAGTACTATGTTACTTCTGTAGCTGTATTGAAATGTTGTCAACAGATGGCAGACATCAATTTCTCTTTATTAGATCTCCTGGTGTCTGCGAGGTCTAGGCGAGTCCTGTTTTCATTCCTTTCTTTAGCCCAATGTGTTGTCCGAGAGCCATAACTTGTTTCTTTAGCTTCTGTTAACAAAACAGTTCCTTCAAAAAAACTGCTGCGTCACTTTTGTATATAACAGAGGAACAGTTTCTGGTTATATTATTTCTATATAAGAAAGACATTGGTTCTGTTATAGCTAATTAAACTTTTTTTGTGCTTCAGTGGTTCGCTTGGCTTGACATGCAATTCTTGGTATTAAAAACAAAGGCCTACACGTGACATTGTCCTTTTTTTTCCTACCTTTTAATTCTTTTATTGGTAATACGATTGAAGGAGAGTGGGGGGAAGGGGGCGCGGATGCAAGAGCTGGTCGTTCAAAATATAAACGTGCCCGTTGTCATGGTGGTTGTACCACAGTTTCTGACTCCTGTCCTCACACCATGCTCAATATCTTTTTAAAAGAGGGAGTCACGGGCGAGAAATGATGCGATGGAATCTAATTTCAAAGTTCGTTGCATAGATGGCATCGCATGATCAATCGACAAAACCGAACTTTCAATCCCAGAACTCGTCACCCGAATAAAAGTTTTTTTTTTTTTTTAACTTTTAAATAAAGGTGTTATTCAAGCGTACAAATTTTGTTTACGTGCCGTCTACTGTGGAGAGACAAAAGATTTTAAATTAAATATAGGCAAGTCGTTTTAGATTTTGTAGTGTTTAATCCTTCCTCTCTCTCGTTATTAATTGCTAAATGGTTAGTTCATTTGAAATCGTCCAGGACGGTTGCTGATTGCTTGAATAAATTTTTATATTTTAATATTTATATGTATCCTTTATCTATGAATAGTTAAAAACGAGTATTCTTTTATTTTTTACCCTCATCCATTAATTAATGGAGGCCATTTTAGTATTGTAGCGCATGTCAAAATTTGTGTTTGCAGACGTTTACGAAAAATGGAATATCTGCGGACTGGTTTATCATATGATACTCAAACAAAAACTTTTTTTTTCTTTAAAATCTGACGATAATTTTAGTCCTCTGAATGAAAATCCTGAAACGTAATAGAACTGGTCAAGATAGTACTGGAACTACTAGGGCTAGGAAGGTGATTGAGGCGTCGTTGGAAAGGTCTCGACAAGACGATTTCAAGACTGAATCATTCATCCAGATTCCAAAGGCGGATCCCTAGTTTAGAAAGGGGTTCAACTTTGGAACTAGTAGGGCTAGGAAAGTGGTTGAAAGGTCTCGGCAACATGAGTTCAAACCCGAATGATTTCTCCAGATAACAGGGGGCGGTTCCCGAGTTTCTCTCAGGTTACAGAAAAACGATCAAAATCTTCTACGGCAGGAGTAACAACACATGGCCGAAAAATTGTTAATTAGAAGTTACAGCATATCTCTTCGCCTAATAGGCGAGGGCTTCTAATTATTAACTAGAATGAAAGCTTTACCTTCTTATAGAAGGATTTGTATAACTTTACTATGGAACTTAGCTGGATTTCATAAATATTGATGGATATTATGACGGGCAAATACCCAAACACTCAGGTAGCGTCCATATTCAACGGTCAGTACACAGAGCATTCTGGGAAACCGGAGTTCCACACTTCGCGGACAAAACACTGCCGAAAAGCGAAATTCCACCAAAGAAAAACATTACATAAAGAGGAAAAAATGGATTCCTGCAAAAAATAGTGATTTATTCGAAAATTAATCAGGTAATAATAGCTTTTGAAGATCTTTATTCACAAACTTGTGGAAGTTAAAACTTCATGAAGCAACGAAAACAAATGAAAGTGAATGTTGCACCGAAGCGGCTGCTACACTGCCTCACTTGTTTCATGAAATTTTGAAAATTCGAAAATTCGTATTTTATGCACATTGGGGTCTCAGTATCTCTAGTGGGACAAAAAATATAGAAATCTAACTTTTTTCACATGTTATTTGCATCAGGAGAAACCACGGTAGAAATTTCAACTTTGATATTTCAATTTTAAGGGAGTTAAAATTTTCCAAATTTGGGGTAAATAATGTATGAATAAATTATTTGTTTTATGACAAATGATCTGTTTATTTTTAGTTTCTTAAGTCCATTTAGAATACATAAAAACTATGCTTATTTCAATCTTCTACTACAGAGATGTCGCGCAAGAAATGTCTCAACTGCAGTGATTGTGTCATCCCCCAACTTAAAATTTTTAATGTCGAAAATCGATAGAAACTTGTGCAAAACTCCGCTTACACCCTCTCAATTTGATGACTCCCCCCCCCCCCTACAAACTGAAAATACTAGCAGAATCGCTACTCAACTCTAGCGTTTCTTTCCAAAGCACTGGGGTTGAGCTTTGAATCTAGTGTTTTCTTTTTCAAAACGTCAAAATAACCACTTTTGCAATGAAAATATTTTTCACTCCTTCACTGAACAACATGCAAGATAAAATGTCAAAGTCAGTGTGCAGTGTATAGTAAATTTCATATCTATAGGACCTTGGAAATCAAGTTTCAAGACAGAAAGATTTACTGTGTCATATAAGAATGTAGATATTCTCTGTGAGACAGTCTTTGCCCTGTGGGAAGTCAAAAGTATGATTCTGAGTTAGCAAAATAAAGAATTTTGAACTGAATGGAAGAGAAGCCCTCAAGTCAGTATGAAAAAAATGTCTTTTTAGATTATTAAAATAGAATGTCTTATATCATTGTATTTTAAATCCAAAAGAGCAGGTGTTGTCTGATATAAAGGGCAGTAGGCAATTAAGTTCATTTACTTATTGAAGGCGAAGAGTTCTGTACAGTGGAGTGACTGAAAGCAAATTGCTCGTTAGCCGTAAGTTAAAAATTCAGTGCACGCAAACATGCACTTGAACGCATCTTTCATCGATGCATATTTCAAAACACACCAGATAGTTGCTTTAAAACAAGACATAATTATGAATAGAAAGTAATGGAGGTTGTGTATTTAGCCCTTCTCCAGTCACGAAGAAGCAAGACGAAAAGCAGACAACAGCATTTCTGTCATTGGCTCCTGGTGACGTGACGTAGTTGAAATATATCTCGCTGTTGCCAAATCTAGTACCAGATCCAAATTTATACGAATTTCACCTTTATGGATGAATATAGTTTAAAAAAAAAATTCTATCGCTTTTGGAATCATGATGCATCTCCGGAGTTTCTTTGTTTTGCCAGCTAATAGTTATGAATATGGAGCTGCTTCTTTTTTGCACGGGGGTTCTCGATTCTAGTAGCTTTTAACTGAATATCATAAAGGATGTGGGCCACAGAATCTTCTGTTCTTTAAATACAAAAGTAAATTGAGCTAGGTCGGCTCATAGCTGCTAATGTTGTTGAGAAATATAATACACGTAATTGATATGAATAGGTGCTATGAATTGCGAGGAATGCCTACATAATTAATTCTTATGAACTGAATTATATCCTCATTTAATTATTGTCAACTTATTATTTTCAATATAACCTACTTTTTAAAATGCGTTAGAAAAAATGTATGTAATTGAATGTTAATATTTATCTAGAAATTATTTCCACTTTTATTTTTGTCAATCTGATACTGTAATTTAATTATGCAAAAGCACAAATTACCAAAAGGGCGCTAGATGGTTCATAATGCTTATGTATAGAAAAAGTGAATTATCAAGTTTAGATTAATTTATGTTAAGGTATCTTAGCTCAATTCGTTGCAAGATATTAGTTAACTATTTCTCAAACTTATTTCGTCACAGTTTATTGTATTATACGTGAATTATTTAATATCTTAATACAATAATTGCTGGTAATGTTACTGCATTACCTCGTATTTATTAGACCTCAAGTTTCACTAAATTATTGTCTTAAATGTTTGGGGTAATTTTTCCCTTCGAATTAAGTCTTCTTGAGTCTGATGAGCGAGAGTTCTTATGATATAACACAAAATAAAATTTTGAAGATATTATTTTGTGTATCAGCACACTGAGATAAAGAAACTAATTTATTAAACGAGGCCTATTCATTTACAAAATAAACAACAAAAGAAGTAAATGTAAAGCGTAACTTCTTCCTCAGGGAAACAAGTGTGCCAAACTTTCCTCATTAGTTTCTGAGTGTTTTGCGAATAAGTTTATACTAACCTTAAAAAATTACTAAAGTTTTCTACTAAATAAAAAAATAAATGCCTACCTACATTGCATTTTGTGTACTGAAATTGGTGAGCATAAAAGGACCTCATATATATGAGGCTTTTGGCAGTAAACAGTCATTTTTGGCTTAACGGTGTAGATCACCCCCGCCATCTTGGTATGATCTTTCCTTTGATTTACACGGGAATTGTTTTACTCATTTTATGCCCCTCGGAAGTAGAAAATTTAAGTTCTGCTTTCACAAAATTTGTCTTGGTGGTTATTTTGACTCTTATATAGTTTTGGTTTGTGAAGTTTCTTCAAATATATAAGTATAATGTATTATTAATAGTTTGATATATAAATCAAAATGTGTTAACGGGAAATTATTCTGTCCATGTGCAAAATATTGCATTTCTATGAAATAGCATGAGTAAAAGAGAACATGACGATAAACTGGGCGAAAACAGAAGTTAAAAGTATGCTCCTGAAAGATATAAGACGAGTAAAACAATTCCCATTTAAATCAATGAAAAGTGCGTACCAAAATGGCGGGGGTGATCTACACCGATATTTAATTATTTAGAAACCCTTAGAAATAAAATATATTAGCACACAAATTCAACGAGAGAACAGAGCGCCTACCATAATAAGCATCGTGCTTGTGCTAAACTGCTTTTAACGTACAGTATCTTCCAAGTAACATCCCACATTATTCAGCCAATGAGGGTTAAAGCACTTCAAATGGCCTACCTGTTATTTGTCTGTCTTGGTTTAAGTCCTAGAATTAGGAATACAGTAGAGTGAGCTTTCGTGATGTCACATAAAGCCAAATTTACGGTTCAGCGGCAGCCATATTGTGTGGCCCCATTAAAGTCTTTCTATACTGAGTACTGTGGATCAGCTTCTAATCTTTTTGAAGCACACATTTCTGTTTCTAGCTCTGTGGTTTAAGTGAATAGCTTATCACTGATTTGATTTTGATCTCTGTGTTTGCCATCGAACTCTACGTAACGATACTGGAGTGATCTATAGGTGTCTAAAAAGCCAAAGTAAACATTTAACTTGGAACGTCCACTTCCAGTCTAATTCAATATGGACCAGATTTTCAATTCTAACTCAGTTTTTGTTTTTGTTTTTGTTTTTGTTATCCTCCTGTGGACCGTTTATGGTTTAAGTTTTATTTGTTTAGTTACCTACCGGACTGCGCTGATAATAGTACACGCTGTAAGAAAATATTTACATTTTGTGCAGAATCAAAGCCAAATCAATAAATGGCGTACACCGTAATAACAAACGATCGAAATTAACTGTCTTCTCAGCTTTCTGGCTTCATATACTCATTAATTTTTTAATGGAAACAAGCAGTCCAATATCGCTCCGAAAATAACACCTTCTACTGTACGTATTGCGCACGGTACCTTCCAAGTCGTCGATCTCTACATAACGATAATGGAGTGACTGCTTAGTATCGAACGGTAGACGTCAGAACAAATGTTTAACCTCGTGTTTGTCTACTTCCAGTGTAATAATTTCCTTTGTTACAGCTGTGCAGCCAGTTTTTTATTTATGTCTAATTATTTTAGTTCATATTATAGTATACCGTACTCTGCATGTAAGAGTAAATATTGCAAAAAATATTTACGTTTTTTTTTTAAACCAGAATTAAGACAAACCAAAAAAACGGGTCGCACAGCGATATCAGGTGTAAGAAACTGAATTAGATCTGAAAATATGGTCCATATTGGTTTAGACTGGAAGTGGATAAACGAAATTAAGTGTCCTCTCCGCTCCCTGGGTTCATATAGTATTAAATAAATTTTCAATTGCAGCAGTCAATCCAGTTTTGATTTTAGATAGAGGTCATTGTTCCAAACAAAAGTTTCTTTTGGAATGAGTTTTGTTAACTTTTCCCCAGAAAAAATGAGCGATAGTAGAAGAAAAATACATTTTTTTAAAATATTTGGCCAATTTTTAGAAATTATTTTTTTGATTTATAACTGAATTTAAAAAAAAAAATCCACGCAGAATGAAAATGGGGGGAAAATCTTTCATTTAGTCTTAATATAATTAAACCTGGTTTTTAATATTTAGAACATATTTCTGAAGTGGAATCTGGTCTTACGTTTCTTCTATACATGGTAATTTGGACAGCCATTCTGGGACTTGAACATTTTTGTTGCATATTATCCTGTAAATTATCTTCTGATAGAAATACGTAATAACCCAGCGTAAGAGACGTGATTGTGCCGATAACGGGGCTGGATCATCCTCAACGAATAAGTATCTAACGGATATCGAATCCGTTAAAACTGTATATGGTCTACCTACCATACGTAAAGTTTTCTAATACGCAAGGTCTGGGGTGAGTGCCTCTTTTTCGAAGAGGGAATAGCTGCGTTCTCTCGTTAATAATGTTGCGGACGAGCATGTGCAGAAAAAAGCCATAGTAAATCTAGATATATTTGCATTGCTAAACTGTATTGTTAAAATTTATAGTTATCGTAATTCGTAACCATAACTACGCTACGGTAATGATACTTTTGTGCTAAATTGCCTTTATCTGGTATTGTTGTAGGCCTATAGTTGGGATTCCTAAACAATTATAGTTAAATTTTACTTCCTGGGAAAATCATGTGTATGGCTGATAGAACCATATTCCTTCATGAGCTACAAGTTTGATAATATATTTATTGCTGTTCGAATATTATGTGGTTGTTGGATGCGCATGTGCGGAAAATGAAACAAATATAGTCACTAGAACTCAGTGTTGGGCACGTTACCTTTAAAATGTAACGCGTTACAAGTTACTTTACCCACTGTCAAAAAGTAACGCGTTACCAGTTACTTTACTTGCTTTCAAAAGTAACGCGTTACTTTGGTACCGGTTCTTGCATCTTTTGTATTGGTACTGTGGAAAGAAAACTGGTGGAAATACCAATTTTTTTTTACCCTGATTATACACACACCCATACATGCATACTTATAAATACATTAAACCTTAAACTTTGAAAAATCTATTAGAAAAATTCCAAGAAATATTTCTTTCTTGACAAGGAATTGTGTTTGTTTCTTTGCAAACAACAAATGAAAAAGTAATGCAAAAGTAACGTCGTTACTTGGGGAAAAAGTAACTCTTTACCCGTTACAGTTACTTTCAAAATATTGTACCGCGTTACAGTAACTCGTTACTGAAAAAGTAACGCGTTACTTGCGTTACTTTATTCCCCAAGTCTGCTAGAACTATACTATTATTTGGGACACTGTGTGCTTGTATTGTTGGAAGCCATCTTTGTTCGTTTGAAAGAAATTACAAGATTGTGTGAGGAGTAGCTAACGATGACGAGGAACAGTGAATATCTTGGGGATTTACATCCTTTCCTGAAAACTTTAAAGGTCAATGTAAAATATAGCATGTTATTTTTCTTTTACCAATTGAGGCAGTGTTTGGTGTTGTTTACGTCACAGTGTGTTTACGTTACCAATTGAATACAGTGTTTACGTCACTTACATAAGATGAGCTTGGGACAATACATATGGTCACAATAACAATAAAATATTGTACCAATAAAATAATATGATTGGAGGAACCATAAAATCCTCTTTGTCATTGTAGAAACTGGGACAGGAATACCATGGGTTACAAATACAAGTCTCGCTAATCGTGTATTGTCATTACGACAATACACATGGTTGGATGGGTGTATTGTCATAATTACAATATTGTAAAGCGTAAACAATATTTTATGGTAAAATTCCTGTTTCAAGTTAAACTAGCAAGATCGTTTGTTAGCAATGTAACTACTTTTACAACAATGTATAGTTGAATTACGAATGAGGGAACTATTTCTGACCACACTATATAGTTACGACACGTATATGTTGTTAGAAATAGACCTAGGGTACAATACAGTATTGTTGTGGTAACTATGCATAATAGTTATAATAACAATATCGTATTGTCGTTATAATTATATGTATAGTTAGCACAACAATACCGTATGGTACCCTAGGCCAATTTCTAACATTGTATATAGTTGTTGTAATTCAACTATGCATTACTGTATAATTAACTATATCCTAATGACAATACATGATTAGCGAGACTTGTATTTGTAACCCATAGTATTGATGTCCCAGTTTCAACTACGACAAGTAGGGTTTAATGGTTACTCCAACCATATTATTTTTGTTTAGTGTGGAACTACATTTAGTTTGTCACCTGTTCCCTTATTAATACACAGCTGCACTACAACTCCGTAAGGACTTGTGTCGGTTATTATAGGATTATATCTTTCGGCTTGAATATGAGTGCTTTGTGTATCTCATAAGAGAATATGACGTCTATGGTAGAGCTACCTAGCGGATGGATTCTACATCACGTGCTCTGAACAAAAATTCATTAGTTTTAGCGCAGCAAGAAATGGGGAAGCGTGATAAGTCTATCTATTATGTGGTCTATGCTATAATACAAGTTTATTAGTCTGTGCACAACAGACCTATGATACATAAGACTCGTCAGTTTCTCTTTATATGAGACAGGGTGATATTTAATTTAAAAATTGAGAACAATTAACATCACTATAAATTATAACTTAATGAGTCATCACTCAAATAATCAATGACACCATAAAAACGCTTACTTACCAACAAACTGAATACCAAAGATTTAATTTTACTTACATTTTTTTTAAATATACTTTTCAGGGGATTATGTAATTTATTATACAATCTGGTACACAAAGAATAAGTTCTGAAATGAGTAGTTGCAAAATTTTCTCTTTTTGGAAATATGTTTTTATTTTGCCTTCTAATGATAATTATGTAGGCCTATATTTGTCGTATAAGTAAATAAGTGACTACTTTTCTTTGTAAATATTACACTCTTATAAATATATAGACAAGGAACTGTTAGAATATTTTTAGATTTAAACACACCTTTACATGAGAAGCTCTGGCTCACGTTAAAAATAATTCTTACTGTTTTCTTTTATATACGAAAAGTATTTACACTAACATGTGAGGCATTCTACAATATTATTTCAAAGCTAATGAAAGCATAAAATTTTGCATAATATAATGAGAGCAGAGTTTGTCGAGAGACTCTACCTTTAATCTGTAAACGATGAAGAAGTTTTCAGCTGTCCTGGAGGGTGTATTCGTAAATTTAAACTGGGATGAAGTTGGAATAAAGATCAATGGCGAATATCTTCATCACCTACGGTTCGCTGATGATATAGTCCTGTTTGCTTCAAGTAAAGAAGAACTATAAACCAGAATGGAAGAGCTGTGTAATGAGCGTTCGAAAATTTAAGTAAAACAAAAGTAATGTACAATCAACATGCTACAAAGAAGGAAATAAAGATTAGCGGAGAGACATTAGGCATAGTTGATGAGTATATTTAACTGGGCCAGCTCTAAACATCGAATGCTAAATTGACTGATGAAATAAATAGAAGATGTAAAATGACGTGGAGTTCGTTTGGAAGACTACACTTAATTTTCAAAAGCAAACTACCAATGTGTCTCAAGCGTAAAGTTTATAATCAATGTGTGTCTTACCTGTGATAATGTACGGCTGTAAAAATTGGACATTGAACGCGCAAACCACTCAAAGATTAAGAGTCACACAAAGAGCAATGGAGAGATGAATGCTAGAAATAGCTAGGAGGGACAGTAGATGTAGATGTAGTAGATGTAGACTAAAAGTAGATGATATAATTAAGACTGTGAAGAAGATGTAGCGGAAATGGGACGGTCACAGCTAGACGAGCAGATGGAAGATGGACGACAAATGGACTACATTGGATTCCTAGAGAAAAGAAACAACCGAGACGACGTCCAAATGCAAGATGGGTAAATGAAATCAAGCGTTTTTCAGGAGCTACATGGATGAGAATAGCAGCAGACCGTGATATGTGGAAAGAAAAGGGGAAGGCCTTCATCCAGCAGTGGATAGAAAAGGCTGAATATGATGATGTTGATGATGATGAGCCAACACCATTCAGTTTTTTTTATTAAGTTCAAGAATGTGATCATCCCATTTCAGCTTTTCGTTTATAGTTACGCCTAAAGATTTACTTCTACTAATAGAAGTGTATTTAAAACTTAAAGAATGTACCACTATGAGGGGAAACGAACAATTGGTGAGAAAGATGAAAATATAGAATTTTTGATTTGTCTACGTTCATTATATTCAGACTGTTTATTGAATCTCATTCTTTTAATTTCGCATTATTTTTTTATAAGTTACTTTCCGCTTCCTGATGAATTTTGCAGTTACTAAAAAGATTTACATCATCAGTGTGCAAAAGTACAATTTCTGAATCTATAAACTGGGACAAATCATTGATATACAAAAGAAATAGGTTTTAAAATAGACCCTGACGAACATCCTTGTTAATTTCAGCTACTGAGGAATGGAAATCCTTGCTTCCTCATTAAGAGTCATAGAGATTTGTAATTCCTGCTTTCTATTACTCAAGTACGATGAAAACTAGTCTTTTCATATACTTCTGATAACATGTTGATATAGTTTCATTAATAAAGTCAAGTGATGCACGTTGTCAAATGCCTTAGAAAAATCTATAAATACACCTATGGCATGTTGGCTCTTGTTCTAAATATCTGAAACTCTCTTTCTATAAAGTTAACAGTTCAGTATCGATAGAGTTTTTTTCTTCTAAAAGCCATGTTGGCAGGGGAAAAATTAACTTCTGTGCAGGTAGAATATTATTTAAATGTGCCAACAACGCGTATTCAAATATTTTTTTAAAATATTGACCAAGTAGAAATGGGACATCTTGTGTAAACGAATAACCTTAGGAATATAGCCTGCTTGGGAAAACACCTCACTCAAAAGCGCTAAATGCCCATAAAATTCATTTTATCTTTATCTTATCAAAAGGGCTATTTATAAAATGGCAAAGCACATGTGACATTAAATTGGGCATGTTCTTTAAAAAAAATCGTCATTCTTAGAAATTAAAGAGACCCAATGACGTCCATTTAAAAGCGATACTGGACTGACTGCTGCCATTGAAAATTTCATGAATATATGAAGTCAGGGAGCGGAGAGGACACCTAATCTCGTTTGTCCACTTCCACATTAAATCAATGTGAACCAAATTTTCGATTCTAACTCAGCTTTTTATGCTTGATATCGCCGTGCCCTTTTTATTTATATCTTAATTCTTGCAAGAAACGTAAATACTATTTACAGAATTTTCTATTAGATGCAGATATGGTACAATATTACATGAATAGCTCAGGAATTAAGACTTAAATAAAAAAAAACGGGCTGCACAGCGATAAGAAGCGTATAAAATTGAGTTAGAACTGAAAATTTCGTCCACAATGGATTAGACTAGAAGTTGACAAACGAGTTTAAATATTTTCTCTGGCGTCTGTCCTTCGACACTAAGCAGTCACTCTAGTATCGTTACGTAAAGCTCGATGGTCTTATCATTATTAATCACACTACAACTAGTAGTAGTTTCTATTATTATTATTGTTTCTGAATCTTATCTAACTTTAGATATGTACAAAAAAACATATTACAGTCATATTTTGTACTGGATATGCTTATTTGACTAACCATCAAACATGTAAATAGAATAGCTTAATTCTTATTTAGATATTTTTGTGATAACTATAAAAAACAATTGCCCATTTATATTTTAAAGTACACGCGTACTGAACATCAAAATGGAAGGAGAATTTAATTATATCTCTCCATTTCCTTCGAATATAAAGATTCCTGATCGTAATATCGTGTAATTTCAAAGTTTACTTTCCTAATATTAATAGAGTCAAGCAAAAAGCATGAAGTTTATTATTGAAGAAACTCTACAATTACATAGCTTGTTAATTAATCCACAATCATTGGTTATGTCTTCATTAAGACGTGAAGGTACTAGGTGTTTTAAATATCCCAACTCCTCCCCTGACAAGACGAAGGAATGGTCTTTTCTTTTTAATAATGTTCTCAAACAAGAGGAGAGAGGGGGGAGTAAAAGAAAGATTCGCCTTCCTAATTAGATATTAGATAGAAAAACGTCAGTAAAAATACGTTGTTTACATGCAATACACTTTTTTGTCCTATTTTTTATGTATAATTAAAATCAGAAAATTAAACGACTGGAGACTGAAAGAAGTTTGTTTTTCTTGTTTGTGTTTGCAAAAGATAATAATTTTCATTAATTCTTATCAGTATCACGGGAAGATCACACTTGATGACACGAATCTGCAATCAGCGTTTCTTTCTAAAATACCGTTTAGCTTTTTTTCTGTTTGTGTTTGAAGAGAAAAGTTGTTATTATGGAAAGGAAATCTTTCATAATTAAGACACCAATTTGTTCTTCACGACCTTATAAAGAAAACTAAAGAAGAAGAAGAAGAAAACGAGATGGAACCGGTATATAAAGAAGTGATTACGGAAATGAGGGAGTACTCAAAATTTCTGGCTCAAATTACTCTTCTGTATCTTAATTTTCATTGTAAGGAAGAAACGCTGTAAAACAAAAGAAAGCTACAGTTTCTGAAAAGTGAAAACTTTGTTCTTTAATCTGATATATAGCTTGCACAACGTTAGTTAATTTCGTAACCGGAACCAAAATTGTCATAAGTGGTATGTCCACACTATACATAATCCTTCCATATGATTTGGGCAAACATTAATTCCACTATGGCATGGAATAGTGAACATATAATATAATTACGAAATTTGACTACACACACGAGTCCGACAAAGCACAGAATCAATTTTTCGTCCAAGTATGTTTTATCACAAGAAGTTTCATTAATTAACTTGCTCCTATGAAACAATTTGGAGTAATGACGTCCCTACGTGGTCATATCCTTCAGGAAATGTATGGGGGAAAGATAGTGGGACAACAAATTGTTTTCTAAGCAACATCCCTCATGCGCCTGACAGTACTGAGGAAAATCATAGCTATAAACTATGTATTAGTGTGGTAAATTTTCTGCTGTAAACATAATGCTGAGTTCACACTAAGAAATATTTTTGTGGCTACATATTTTGATGAGACTATCTCAAAGCCGCGACAATCACTGGACAGTTCTTGCTTATCTGTATTTTCAGAACAAAAAAAGAGACAAAGACAGTTATTACGCGTTATTATTTAATGCACAAATTAGATATGTTGTCACAATGCAGTACAATAGGTTTAAAAACTATAAATATATTAAAAAAGCAGAAATGATTGCAACATGCATATATATTTTAATCAATTTACAATATTATTTTTATCAATCACTCTTCAAAGAGTTGCCAGCTACTGAAAGTAAAAATTACGTTCATTGTATGTAGATACATTTTTATATTCAACCAGTGTTCGAATATGTAACCACACGGTATAAGATACTTCCGGTACAATTTAAAAGTTTTTTATGTTATTTCCAAAACAGTTACTTTTTTGAAAATGATGTGAAAATATTTTGTTATATTTTTATTATTTTTGAAATATTTGTTTTGCTTTTTTTTTTAAAGTGTTTCCTTTTGTATAGACCCTACACACAAAATATTTGTATGGGTCAGGTGGTAATTTTGTAACGTTCCCTTCAATATTAGAAAAATGTTTATGTTATTCACTAGGTTTTCAGTTCTGTAGAGAGTAGTTTTAACATATTTTAAAAAGACTTCTATGGTAATAGCTTTAAAATCAATCATATCATAATGGAAATAATTTAATACTACGAAAATATTGTTTCATTCATGCACGTTATATATCCAAAGTTTACTCTCAAACATTTCAATAATACTTTAAAAGTATATTTATCATATTTGCTACATATTTTTAAAACCTTCCTACATATTTTATAAAAATAAATTAACATCTTCATGAAATAATATTAGGCCATTTTGTGCATATTCTTCGAAGATCTTTCTTCTTGTTTATGTTTGACTTTAACTAGTTCAAATCTGTACTTTTCAACATAGCCTATGATTGTCTTCTAAAACATTGTTTTAAACATTTAAAATGTTTGAATTATGTGTGTACATAATATCTTCTAAACTCGATTATGCTTCTGTTTCTCTAAACACTATGTATTACATTGCCTATATGCTATTTCTTCAACGTGCTTGGAAAAATATGTGTATACACATGTTTTATCAACATGTAAAATGTCCAAATTCACAATCTTGTATTTAATTAACATTTGGTCATTCCGAGGTTTAACAACACAACATTTTTGTGTGTGATCATCAAAAGTGTTTATGAATTTCATCAATAAGTTACTAAACTCAGTATTAACATATGCATACACAAAAATATATATCAATATGGGTTAGTGTGGACTTCGCCAGATCAGTACTTTCTTTTACATATGGGAAATTATTACAAATGAACATGATGGATTGATTATTTTATCTCTCCTCAATGCAATTTTACATTGTTTTTTTTTAAAGGAACATTGCACGGTTGACAAAATATAGGCGGAGTGACGATTGAAGATTGTCGCGGTCTTGATACAGTTTTAGTCAACATGTACATGTATGAAATTATGCTCTAGTGTGGACTCACCATTAAACAAAAGATCTTTTTTTTCCCTGCATTCAAAATAGTCCTGAGTTTTATAGTTGTCCAATAGTATACTAGAATTATGGTGAAAGTTTTCGAACTGGGTATTTTAGTAACGTTCAGGAAGTGTTCACACAAGTAAATATGATCCTAAAGTTCCTAATGTATCTTAGCTGCAAAAAAAATAATCTTTTTAGCACATTTTGGGAGATTCAATACGTTTCTATTATACATTTCCAGAACTATATTTACACAAAATATTGAACTACATATTTGCAGCGCATAAATAGTCCAGAATTAAATTTGGTTGCATCCAGCTAAAATGTGATAAATTAAAAGCCTCTACTGAAAGTTACCTGTGTATAAACGTAATTAATAAATCTAAATAATAGTGTAAGGTAATTTCGCAGTATTTTGTAGAAAACTTAATAAGAATTCACTATTTACAATTTGAAAATGCTTGTGTTTTAAAAGTGGTCGGTGTTGAATCTGTTAACTCTGAGGGCTGATTTTCATAAAATCTTGCGTTGCTGGCTTTGCTTACGATTTGGGTGAATAGCCAATTGAAACACGTGTTACACTTACCTTTAACTTATAATAAAACACGTGTTTCAATTGGCTACTCACTCAAATCGCAAGCAACGCAAGCTTTCATGAAAATCAGCCCTGAGTCTTGTCGTTCAGCGTAGTGTCAGCAAGTTTTATATGTATTTCAGTTTGTGCTGGAACAAAATAATGTTATCCAGGGGATATTTCAAACAAGGGGCTATATCGTTCGTGTGGATAGAGCAAGTCAATATGATACACTGCGAGATTTATCTCCAGTCATAACTCTATAGACTGCAAAACATGTTATTACTGACTTATTTCTCCAAGAGACCCTTTATCGAAATACCTCCAAACTACCATATCAACTTTTATGCAGGTAGGAAATGAACAATAGAACTGCAATCATAGAGTTAGGAAGAAAATAGAGAGAACATAGATGACGTCACATGAAGCCAAATTAAGGTTCATCGGCAGCCATCTTGTGTGGCCCCATTAGAATCCCTTTATACCGAGTACTGTGAGGATTGCCTTTTTCGATAGGAGGATGAGTGCACCTCAGAGAGGCAATATTCGGAAAAGAGGGTCTCTAAATATGGGGCCAGTTAATATGGCCGAAATGCCTCGTCCCTCCCGTCTCTAGGCTTCATTCCCCTCTCCAACAAAACAGCCTAAGGTTCCCTCTATTTATATTGCTAACTCTATGACTGCAATAAATATAATTTAAAAAATATACCTTATCAAAGATGAAAACTATTTTATTTGGTCAAATGTGGTCAATGCTTGAGCAAGTATAGACCTACGTAAAACTTTTCTGCCATATGTTAAAATTTCAGCGCCAAGTGTCTACGGAAACAGAAAATAGAGGACAGTCACAGCAACGTACGTATTATTTGTTGTATTTACCTGAAAGATACATTTAAAATAAAGAAACTCTTTCCTTTAAATTGCACTGCAATAAGTAAATAATAAAGTGTTTTTAAGAGAAAGACATATATCCTATATGCTGATAACTGTCAGGGCGTTGTTTTAAAAGCGGTTGTCGTGTCTCTATCGTAAAAAGAATCTCGAACAATAGAAAATGGACGTATAATTGTGTTTCTCGTTTATGAAAAAATGAAACTTCTATTCCACATAACAACCTATCAGATTGTAAATCTTTTTATTAGCTTTTCCGTTTTTTAGATAATAAAATGTCTTTTCTGTCACATCGTGAAATTACAATGCCATGTTCTCATTACATTTTAATGCATATTTTTTTAACCGCCTAAACAAAATGTTAAATAACAGTAATATATCTCAATCTTGTGTATTACAGACAATTAGTTCTCACTAATGGCTGTATAGCAAATTTGTAGTTTGTTTTCTTTTCCTGTAAATGCGTCTCAATGACCTCCATCTAAAAGCGATAGTGGATTGACTGATGCCATTTAAATTTCAATGAATATATGAAGCCAGAGCTCGTTTGTCCACTTACAGTCTAATCCAATATGAACCCAATTCTAAGTCTTTTACACTTGTTAATATCGTGTGCTCCTTTCTTTATTTATGTCTTAACTGTTGCATATAATGTAGATTATTTACAAGGTGTACTATCATATGCGCAGTACCGGGACGGAAGGAAATTATGTAAAGAAACTCGAGAAATAAGGCGCACAGCGAAAACAGTTAGTTCGTCCATATTGGATTGGACTGGAAGTGGACAAACGAGGTTAAATTTTGCTCTGGCCTTTATCTTTTAACACTAATCAGTCACTCCAGTATCGTTACATGGAGCTCGATAGTGCGCCTTCTTTCATGAGGAGCTCAGCAAAGAAATATCCAGGAAGACAAGTGAACTTGACTCCACTACCGCCTATTTGCTATTGTGAAGCATGAAAAGACCCTTTCCAAAGCATTGGTTTTCTGCTCGCTGTCTGGCTTATTGCTGTTTTTATGAAAGATTGCGTTGCTTGCTTTGTTGCGATTTGGGTGAGCAGCCAATTGAAATACGTGTTAAGGCCGCTTTAGATGACAGTATTTATGCTACGATGAATCTTACGATTAGCAGTAGTGCCAGAGTGTAAAAGCAAGAATGCTACAATAGGGCAAGATGCTATGGTATGAATCCATAACTTTTTTTCTTTTTACGCTGGCACACTGCTTTCGCTAAGATTCATCGTACGAGAAATTGTATCGTCTAAAGCGGCCTTTACACGTAGAACACGTAATAGGGGGCCTTAAAACACGTGTTTCAATTGGCTACTCACAAGAATCGCAAGCAACACAAGCTTTCGTGAAAATCAGCCCTTAGTCGGCAGCGCTAGTTCCTGCCCAAGGGTCATTTGTCTTTTCCACAACAACACAACTTTTTTTTACTATTTGCGAAAAATGCTCGCGTGCTTTCCTTCGATTTCGATGAGTAACCAATAGAAATATTTGAATATGTGCTTCAATTGGCTACTCAACCAAATCACAAGCAAAGTACGCGCCTAGCGCATTCGTGAAAAACCATGCTTAGGCCGACTTTTCATGTACGCGCTTGCCGCGTTTTGTGGTTGCGATATCTATGAGCAGTCAATAAATATACTAAAACACGTGTTTCAATTGGCGACTCAGGCTAATCGCAAGCAAAGCTCGCAGCTACCACGTGTATGGAAAGCCGGTTTCAAATACATTTTCAACATTTTACGTAATTCACTGAAATAGGTTAGGTTAGAAAAACAGGTTAGGTTTTTCTTCATTATACGCGTTGTAAACAGTAAACATCACGCTTAAGACAAAAGAAAAAAGGCTCTCCATGTTCACTCATTTTATGTGTTTTTCTCACTTCCTGGATATTTCCCTACCGAACCGTGCCGACCGTAACGACTCAAAGATCCCGGGTTCGAGTCCCGGCAGGGGCAGGGATGTTTATGGATTTTAACTGGCTGTAAATGGGCAATTCGTGACGGACCGAAGTAAAAAGTTACTAGAGTGGCCCATATAATAAAATAAAGTTTAAAGTTCTACCAAGCCGTTTGTCTTCTTTCATTCACTGAAAGTATTTGAGAGTTCTCTGTTACGAAAAGCAGTTGTACCAGACACAATGTGAATAAATGTTCAGTAGTAGCTAAACTGTAGAAGGCCAATATTTGAAATAAACTATCTCGTACGAATCGTCGACCTCATGACGGAGCGTCGTATCTCAATTATTGGAACTTTTCGGAACAATCATTGTAAGAAAAATAATCCTCTAAATAAAGATATCGACATTTGAAATCATGGGCAACAGCAGAATGAAAGACTTACGACACACCAGGCTTTTGCAGAATGTAGATACTACCTAAGCAATTCACTGGCATTATATTTCAAATTTCGCATTTTGTTTTAAAGATATGACACTTTCTGATGAAGTCAACGAAATTAGATTCTTGGAGTCCTGAAATGGTTATGAAGTTTATTCTCTTAAACTTTGAACTCTCTAAGCTTGAATTTGTAGGAACAGCATTGCAAGAGATAGTGCTGTTATCTAGGATCGTTAGAGATCGTTGCTTTATACTAACGTTAAGGAAATGTTCTTGAGGATTAAAAAAAAATAATTAAAATGTTAGAATATTTACTGTTTCCATGGAAACAAGACTTTATTGTTGAACATATAAGCAAGCATTCTCAAAGAATTATTGCTCCGGTTCGGGTTAAACTTCACATAACGATGTAGCAAAATGTTTTTAAAGCTTAACCGTACTAAGAATGTTAAAACAGTTAACGTCTCCGCGGTATCAAAACTAGATTAGGGGCTGGTTTTCATGATAGCTTGCGTTGTTTGCTTTGCGTGCGATTTGGGTGAGTAGCCAATTGAAACATGTTCTATTGCGTGTTTTATTGTAAGGTCATTGTGACGCGTGTTTCAATTGGCTATTCATCCAAATCGCACACAAAGAAAGCAACGCAAGCTTTCATGAAATCCAGCCCTAAGTTTTAAATACATTGCCTCTAATGGCAACCACCTTGAACAGCTCAATTTTGTAAACATCGCAAAAGATGAATGTTCACTTCTACAACTGAAACCAATTTATTCTCTTACACTCATTGAAAGTAATGGGGATTGGTTTAGTATGTTAATGATTTGTAATTGTAATACATTTACTTTATTAATGTAGTTTAAAGTTAGAAGTCTTCTTACATTTATTTATTATTTACGTATACTGTCACTTTATAGTTTTTACTCATAAACTTCTTACAAGATTTATTGCCACACTTTCTGGCAACACTGAGAAACAGAAAAGGACAAAAGACAAGACAGAGACAAAAGAAAATCTGGACAAGATTTTTTAATTTGCGTGTCGTTAAAGTCAAGCTGTATATCGTTTAGTCTTAAAGTGCAGTTAATGGACGCTTCTAGATAGACTGAAAGCATGTTGTTAATGGCAACTACATTAAAAGCATCAGTAGTGAATACACTCCAGCTGTTGTCTTCTATATTGCCTTCACTTCAGTCAGATAAAAAGGTAAATGATATAGATCCTTTTAAGAAACATGGAGGCTCGATGATGGACGTCTTATAGGGAAGATTGGTTTGATCTTAAGGAGTAAAAGGTCAAAATCTTGAAATAACGGTTGATCATAAATGCAAACAAAGAAATAAATAAATAAAAAAAAAATGTGAAGACAGCTCATGAGTTTGTTGTCCTCTTTTAACTGATATTTTAGAAACAAGACATTACCACAAGGGAAAGTCAGTATATAGGTTACGAATAGCTACAGAAACAAAAATGCGTGAGTTACTTACATGACAACTGGTTTTATTTTTCCACATCCCAGCGATGTACAGGCGTCCCAATATTTGCTGTCTACAAATCTTTGGATTGGTTCCGTAGCCATATGCGGATATCCCGGTCAACGTCTCTTTCATTCGCAAAGCGTTCACCTGCAAGGTAAGTTTTTGAACGGACGAAAAGAACGCGAGAAACACTTCTTCCCGCACGCAGGACGTCGTTGATCGGCCGATTTATCATCATTATTGTTACATCATCATGGTCAGTCTATAGTACAGCCAGACTTGAACGCTATATCAAACTTATGTTCTTGTTTTTTTTTAATTTGCGTAGTGCATGGCATTTCTATATAGAAGCGTTTACTTCATTCTATTCGTCATTCAATATGAAGTTTCATCACCTATCATGCCCATCGGGTGATTCTTGCTAGCTGGCTTGCTTCAAAAGCGTTTGCCAATTTCAAGAAGTAAAAAAATGAAGAGCGATTCCACGCGTCACGCACTGACATCTAGAATACACTTTTCGACGTTAATTGACTTATAAATTCTGTTATAATTGCAACAAAGGCGATTTCAGCGCACCGTTGGATAGAGGAGACATTGAAGAATACATTCCCGGTGAAAGAACACGTGATCAATAAGAATACTATATATTATTTAATGTTAAAGTTGTCGTCACGCACTGACATTTTTGCAACCTGATCTTACACTCTGACATTCATTTCCCCCAAATTCTCTGAAAGTATGGACTGCCCCCCCAAAAATTCAAAAACCCACATTCAAAATCAATGTGTTAAGTTTAATTTCCATTTTAAAAAGTCCAGAATATATTAATATAATAAGCGTATAGGAAGGAAAACACAGCGTCACGCACTGACATCTTTTTGTCACGCAATGACATATGTGAATTATTAGATGAATTTACCTTGTAAGTATTGCTTTATTTTTACACATTCTGATAGAAATAAACTAACGGACTCAATTACAGATCCTAGATAAAATATCACTAAAAAATATAATGCGTGGACAAAATTTTTATGTTCCAAAAGTTAAAATTTTTTAAATCAGTATTAGAGCGATTCGACGAATAAGTGAAGCCCTGTAGTAAAAAGTCAAACATACAGTGAACATGTCGTAGATTAGTACAATCAGCTCTTGGAAGGTACCCAGAGCCGCAAGTACGGGAGAGCAAAGGGTGCACGTGCCTCCCAAGGATTCCGCCAGGATTTTCGGTTTAAGGGTGTAAAGCCAAAAAATGGAGCGTGTAAATGCAGTTTTGCACAGTTTCTATCGTTTTCGACCGTAAGAATTTGCAAGTTGAGGGTGCACTCGAGAATGTATGGGTGATATCCCCCACATGGGAGTCTGGGAGAATCACGCCCCCAAACACCGGACTGGATGCGGCAAATGAAGATAAAGAAGGTGCGCCAAAATCGGAAATTGCTCCCCTTGCATAAATACAAGCTGCAGCCCTGGGTGTACGATGTGTGTTTACTAAAAATACTTTAACAAGTCTTAGTACAAAGTCATAGTGAGCTTCTTTTGTTTGATTATTTAAAACGTTGTTTTTTTTTTAAAAAAAAAACTACGATGTTACTAATTCTAATTATGAGTTAAAGAATTAAAAATGTTGGAATGCAAAATTAAAAATATATACATATTAAGCTTTTTCTTTTTTATATTGACATAAATGAATGACCTATTTCTGTCTAGTCTTATTTACGGCCTGGCAAATATAATTTAAACTCGATTGCATGATCATGTCAGTATGTCAGGCTCTTTTTATCTTCCTACACGCTGTTACTTCCTATATAACTTGATCTTGTTTAATGAAAGTAAAACGTCAGACATTCCCCTTGAAGTAGTATATTAAAGAGTATTGTTGGGCCCACGCTTTCAGAGAGTTTTGGGAAATGTATATCAAAGTGTACGTGCTGGTTGTGAAAATGTGAGTGCGTGATTTCAACTTTAATATTATTTAATAAATAGCATTTTTAACATATACGTGTTATTTAATCGAGAACGTGATCCTCAGTACTTCTGCTAGCATGTCACATGTCCAATTTGCATTTTTTTTAACCGCTCAGCGATATGCCGCAGTTACAGTCGAAAAGTATATTCTGAATGTCAGTTTGTGACGCGTGGTATTGCTTGTTAATGTTTTACACAAAATTTATTGTAATTAGGAAAAACGTTTGAAATACTTTTGGTTCAGTATTTGACTCTAATGCACTATATGAAAGCACTTTACTTTTCACCAGATATTCTGCAGTACAGGCTACAGTACTTTTCATAGTACATTGGAAGTAGCACACTCATCATAATCTGAGAGGGTAACGCACTGACCAAGTGACCATACTTTATTAATGATTTACACAAAAAAATATTGTGATTAGAAAAATAGTTACAAATACATTTTGTTCAGCATTTGACACTAAAACACCATGCAAAAGCAATTTACTTTTCATCAAGTATTCTGCTGTGTATAGTACTTTTTATATGTATACTTTTTATATCACACACTGACATAATTATGAGTAGATTTTTATAATCCTGGCCAGGGAGGGAGGACGATTATTAACAAACAAACCAACAGTTTATATCAATGTAGAAAAGAACGAAGTTTTATTTAACATTTCTTAAAATTTTAAATTCCTACGTTTTTACCTGAATAATTAACTGTTAAAATGAAGTACAATTGTAGGTATTTTCGTGAATTTTTAAATAATCCAATAATTACACCATTGTACTAATGACTTTTTTTCATTTCTTTATGTAAATATGAATCGTATACCTTCTAAGAATCGATTGCTCTAATTAAAATAAATCTACGATACGTTTCAATTTTTACCACGTTACGATAACGGTCATATGGCGTCGGTGATGCTAGTGTTTTCACCTTAAAAACAATAGTTTTAATTTTATTTTGGCCTAAAACTTCTTGTTTTCCATTTAAACCAGTTGTCCATGTCCGCATAAGCCGCGTGCTTTGCTTGCAATTTCTATGAATACCCAATAGAAATACTTAAACACGTGTTTCAATTGGCTACTCAGCCAAATCACACGGCTAGCGCGGACATGAAAAGTCGGCTTTATTCTTTTATAGTTTGTGTACCAAAGGGAAAAAAAAGTTATGTCTTTACTTTATATTAATTCTACAAATAATAATAATAATAATGGCATGGTTTTATTTTTCTACACTGTTAAACAAAATCAAATCCGTTTTGAGAGCGACAAAAGATACAGTATAGGGCTACTATTATTAATTTGCGATATCCTGTTCACATTTTTAGTACAAACATTTCCCACGTGGCGGCGCTGTTGGACAAAAGAGATGACAAAATGAAACGCAAAGAAAAAGAAACTGGTGTTACCATGACAGAAAACAAATTAGATCTTTGAAACAAACAAAAAAGAAAGACCAAAATTAAAGAAAATAAAAAGAAGAAGGCAGGGGAAGAAAACAATCTTTTACGGTAGTTTTTTAGAATTAAATCTGAAAGAGGAAAAATTTTTCCCAATGGGAACAAGTAATGACAAAATAAAATAAAAGCAAGACAGATTGTTCCAGTACAATGAACAAGATATATAGTAGATCTAATATGGAACCAGGCGTATCGAATCTAACAAGGTGTGCGTTGATTTTTCATGCAGTTCCTTACAAGAGCTAGAACAAATTTCACTAAATAACAGCCAAGGAAAACATTTAATTTGCTTCCTTTTTCCTTTCTTTCTTGCTTACTTTTTTGGGAGGCCTTTTTCTGAAGCAAATTAGCATGTACAATTTTGGGGTAAAAGGGGGTGAAATTGTAAACATCTATTATACTCAACAATTGTTAACGGGATGTTTTTGAAACAAATTTTTTTGCAACAAAAAACTAACTAACAAAATGTTTAATCATTCTCGAACGCCATAGCTACTTTCCAGAACTCTGTTGATACTCGAAAGATGTGTTCGTTTACACCTAGTAAAAATTCACAAATATCCATCCCCCCCTGTCGGGATTCGTACCCGTGACCATCGAGTCGCTGGCCTAACGGCTTAGGCCGCACGGCTACCTGGTCGGCAACGAAGGAGTGTACAACAGGAAAATGCACAATATCGATATGCTGAATGAAAGACGACTGCAATCAAATTCATACCTTGAGATTTCTGTCGGGACACTTTACTCACCATACTGTCATTTCGATTGTTGTGTGAGTTTGATACGTCATTGACGTAGCTCTGACCTACTATTTCCTGTAATACTCTACCAAGAGCTGTACTATGCATTATCTCGTAATGTTCTTTGCACGTATTAAAACGTTCCATGCTTAGTTGCCGTATATGTGTTAAGAAATTTTGGCTCTCCCTGTACGTTGAATGGTCTTCTGATTTCCATGTTCTGTGCCAATAATAAACGTAGAGTGGGTTATAGACCCGGGGACACGAATTCCTAAAATTTTCTCTATTTTATTATGGAAAACACTTTCTCGTATCTCCAGATATTCCGCTAGGATATTTGGGTTGGGTGTATAAAGTCAAAATTTGGAGGGTGTAAACAGAGCTCTGGGTGTAAGTGGAGTTTTGCACGGTTTCTTTGGATTTTACCGTAAAAACTTTTAAAGTTGGACGTGTTCTTGAGAATTTAGGGGTGACACACCCCACAGAGGGGAAAGGGTGGTCTGGCGGAATCACTGGATATTTCAGACCTACTTAGATCTCCGTACAAATGAAATTCCTCCTCAGTTCCTCATTGTTCTGTTGTGGAAATATTCGTCAGTCAATACAAACGGAGTGTTTTTTTTTTCTTTTGTTTTACAATAACCTTTTAAGGTTAGTGTAAAACAAAGATCTCTAAAAGAAGACAGCAACACTACTTCGTATGTCTATAATGTATTTTAATGGTTAGACGAAATTCCAATGTTTTTCCTTACGAATTCAAGCCTAGACAGTTCAAACTTTCAGAGAAAAAGGTTCGTAAGAGTTCCATCCGTGCCGATGGAACCCATGTATATTATAAGTCAAAACAATATACATTGAAATGAGGGTTCCGTGGTTCATTAAATAGTGCTCCAATGAGACATTCTGACGACGGACAGCCTAAGCGGAAAACGAGCAACGAAAAAGAACAAAAAAAAATAATCGATGAAGTTGCGTCACATGTTAATGGTTAATTAAGAACAGAAAATAAACCAAAGATAAGGAGACAACGTAGTGAGGGCAGTTGGTTTATACCATGACTGACTATTACACGCGAACATTCATTTACAAATCAGAATAGGTTTGGGAGGAAGGGGGTACAGATATAAAAGCAGAAACTCCCAGCCCCATTCTTTTAGTAGCCCCTTTCGACGCAGTTCATTAATCTTCAAACATCTAATTTTTGTAGCTTTGATAGCCACGAAAAAAAAAGACGGAAGAATATAGAGTCGTCAGCCAATAAGAACAAGCCATATTTCATTGCATCCAATTACTACCTGCCCCTTTGCTAGCCAATGAGACTATGTTGTTTATCAGAATAGGGAGCCAATTATCTAGATACCTTGTCCAGAGGATTTGCTTTACAAAAGAAAGATTCGAATTATCCGCCCTTTGTAAATTAAAGAAAACACCGATGTGGAGGCAACGAAAAAGACCCCCTCGAGGATTTTGTGGAAGGAAAGGGAGGGGGGAGCAGAAGAAGATGACGTTTTGAAAAAAAGAATGAATGTTGCATGTTGATATTCTGTTGTTGTTTTTTTTTTTTAATTCATAATCAAAAGGTCTTTCGGGAGAAATCTGTTAACATTATTTTATTCTTTATGTTTCGTCTTTTTCATCTTTTTTTTTATCTTTAAACTTTCTTCTTCTTCTTCTTCTTTCCATTAGCCTTTCCACGCGCACAGACTATAAATCTTAGTTAATCCACAGAAGTGAAGAAAAAGGTACCGACCACAACATATTTCTGCTGTTGAAAAGGGGCTGAACCATTCAGTAATATTGGGTTTGAATATATAGATATGGAAGACGGTTGCTTTCTCTCTTTTTTTCTTTCTATCTGGCGGGAGAGGGGGTGGAAAATGTGGTAACATGTTTGTTTTTCGTATTAGCTCGATTATTATTGGACAAGTTTTTTCTAGAAAGATTTATCGTATGTTAATGGACTGAAGTAAAAGAAATGTTGCATTAGTTAAACTGAAGAATGAAAAGAACGTACTAGGTATATTAACCAACTGTCTCGCTGGTATTGTTTGCTTGTCGTCTTATATACAAATGTTACCGGGTTCGATTCCCTGCTAGACATATTCAACATACGAAGGGGTTCGGAAGTTATCTTAAATAATTGTATGCCCCGTTCTTCTACGATGGAATGCACCATCGGTTCACCCGACTACATGGCAAAAGAGTGAAAACAAAAAGAGCGAAATCAAAAAGAACTACACGGAAAAAAATGAATTCTAACCTAGTCAAAATTTTGCTAGGTTAATGACGAAAAGGGTTGTAGGTAACCGACTAGTTGTTTATCACAACACATTTCAGAGATGAAAGTACCGGATACTGTAGGTAAATGGTAACCCACTGAAAAAGGTTAACGGAAATTTGGTTAAAAACAACCAACACGTGGGTAGTAATTTACCTACAAGTTGGGTAAAGGAAGAAATAAACAACCAACACGGTTAATTCAAACAATGTGACTAACCCACTACTCGGTTATGTGAACCGTTTAATGTGTAGGTACATTTAACCTTGTAAGAGTTAGTTATTATTTAACCCAGATGGCGGTTAGTTGAACCGAGTAGAAAATTCTCGTGTCGTTTGTCGTCTGTTGAAATTTGAAAACGGCGAACTGGAGAAAGTGTTGTAGCGTTCAGATATATATTATGATAAAAAGAAGAGAGAAGAGATCGTGCAATTTAAAGAGTCCAGTAATACACGCAGACGTTTGAAGGTAAGTGTGAATCTTCTTCGTTAATTACTAAGCTTATATGATTCACTTGAATGTAAATAGATCTTAATAATAAAGCATTTTGTGGGGCCCACTTCCATCCTACGTTCCAGATATTCATTTCAGAAGCTTTGAGCAGTATTTAGTGTAGTTCTTTACTATTATCTTATACCAAGTTACTGAATTTTATTTAATCTATGCTATTATCTTTTCGACTACAGTTCCGAAGAGGGGGGGGGGGGACACTCAAACATCACCTGATATTAGTGCAGTTTAGATACTTCTGCCATAGACTACTGCATGAAAACACCTACTGCATATGGCATGCTTTGCATTCCTATAGCCAAATGAAATATACTAAAATGCGTGTACAATACCAAAAACAGGATTTCATGTGCAAGAGACCATGTTACCTCGGTAAACGGTGTATAGAATTGGCCCACCCTACGCATTACTAATTTCAGATTAGTAAAGTTAGGTTTGTTTCCCTTGTTTACGTTAGAATTGTAAAAAAAAGTAGCTTAATTTATACGTGAAGAGAACGTCTGTGAACTTATCCTAAACTAGTACTAGTAGTACTAACAGTAATAGTACTAATAGTAGTACTAGTAGTAGTACTAATAGTAGTAGTACTAATAGTAATAGTACTAATAGTAGTAGTACTACTGCTATTACCAGCATTGCACTACCACTATTAATAATAATAATTCAAAGTAGTTTGCAACACTGAAGCTCAGAAGCATTCAAAAAGTCCTGGGGACGAGCCTCGCTGTTTTGGAACTTTAGGATGACAAACTTTAGGATAAGTTCACGCGCGTGTGAAGAGATTATATTTATACCATCGGCGACATTATACATGAATGGACCAGTTATCCACACCCTTAAACTCCTTTGACTCACATGATCTTTGCTTAGTTCTCTATATTTGCTACTTTTGATACACGTGTGGAATGGCGTAAGTGTTAAGATCACGTACATTGCGTATAATAATTAAAAAAAATACTTTAACTAACTCGTCTATAATTCTCCGACATTGTGTCCGGGACATTTGCAGCAAAATACGTGTCATTCGTAACGAGAAGTGGCACCATCAGTATTCCTCCCCATCCCACCATCTTAATTTCTGTTGATCAACTCGAGTGCCTGTTTAACGGAATAATAACACTTTTTGGATTGCTGGCTGCCACTAGATGTTAATAGAAATGACTGCGTAAATGATTTGTAAGAGAATGAATAGTGTAAAGTATACGTACAGCGAAATATGACACTATAGCTCGCTGACCTAAACATCTCTTTATCCCGTTGAATGTTCTAATGTTTCATTATTTCGAATGCGTTCAATGGAGAATATGATTCAAATCAGAGAGGCAATGTGAGTTCAATGACATAAAGCCTTGATTTTGCATCACATTATGTACTGTACTCATCCGGACATTATATAATAAAAGTCAAGTAGCTAGCTACATTATACTGTGATAAATCTGCCGATAGCAGTCAAAAACATAAAATTTCGGTCGCCTGTTTTTGGCAGGTTAGATTACTCTATTTTAGATCAGTTTAGATTACTATATATCTATAGTAAACTACCGTTTATGCATTCAGTAGCCTCCTTGGAGATGTTTGGACTTCTAGGAAGGTAGAAATAGCATTGAGATAATACTAAACATGGTTGCTTAGAACCTTGGTAATACCCACGTTAATACTAGTCACCAACAGCGTGATGCAGTTCATATAATTCATTTAACAAGCAATGCTATTCTGTGTGAGTGTAGAACATAGCACATTAAAGTACATAAGGCTGAGTGTTTCAATGTTTATATAAGAGTTCTGGGTCATTCTACAGAATATTTCGACAAGTGTTGCTCGACTGATTCCCTTTATATTTGTTACATTGAATCCCATATACAAGCGAAGTTGAAAACAGTTTTTGAAAATTTCTTATTGCTTATAGTTCAGGTTATACACGGGGTTCGAAAATGAGATTCTGCAAAATTTTGTTGAATACAGCGAATCATAAAGTTATACATATTTCACAAACTAGTTGAGATATTTGATTAATTCAAAAACATTTAAAATATAGACACTTCAGAGAATATTTCAAGCTATGTCTTTAAGTTATAGCCTCCTCGAAACGATTATTGGACAGCGTGGCTTAAACAACTGTAAAATATAGGTGAAATTTTCATTTTTAGGTTTTTTCCTGTTTGAATGGAAAGAAATAACAAGCCGTTTACTTTGTTATTATTATCTACTATTGTTACTGTAATGACAGAGAAAGAATTAACTTCCTGCGTCATTTATTTTTCTTTATATTGAAACTTCAATTTCATAAAAACTCAAATTTGTCAAAATTTGAGGGGTTGTAAGTCGAAAGGAAAGGTAGTACTTGAACAAAATTTCGTATAGGAGTTCCTTCGTTTATATTCTAAAACCCCTGAAAGTTTCATTCTGTTATTCAAGCCCCTCTATGGAATACAGGTTCTTAAAGTTACTTTAAAAGCTATAGTCGTGCCAATACAAATATTCATTGAAAAATTAGGTTATTGTTAATAATGTTGTATCTATCAACGTAATCATTTAAATCACGTGCCTTGAGCACAAATAGATTGTTTTACGTTCTTTGTTGGTGTACAGAGCTATTTTAACTGTCTTCTATCTGCTACTTACAGGGCCGTCCAAAAAGGAGTCTACATCTGAGGCGAGGTTCATAAAATCTCACTTACAGTTGGAACCTGGGAAAATATTGCAACGAGTGTCTTGGGCAGAGAAGTCATCTTCCCACTACGAAAAAGATTCAGGACTAGATGAAGATCTTAACTTTTTCACTGTGTACAAAATTTACTTGTATGACTCGGAACGATTTATCTTCTCTGATAGAAGGTTACTTACATACGTTGTGCTTTGATGTGTATTGGACATTTTTATGTGTATGAAGTGAAGGAAGTCTGTTCAAGTGAATGTGATGAGGTTTTATTCCAACAATCTCTCATTTCGCCCGTACCCAATGCGAAAATTGTGCACATGACTGGTCAACAATATATTGTTTTGCGTAGTAAGTTGTAATCGAAAATGCGCGTCTTTTTTTTTTTTCCTTCGGAAAACTTGGTTTTCACAAATTGACTTTTCGATTTGTGGGTGTAATGTAGTGTGTCTATATGTCATGAAAAAGTGATTAAATTGAGTCATTATTGATGAAAAAGTTATTACATTGAGTTTCGGGTTATGAATTCAATCAGGTAAATCTTATTTATTATTATTATTTTAGCTTTTCTAATGATACATTTACCATTTGCCCAAATGTGCAGAAAATATTCTGATACATTTGAAGTATATTTGATATTATGAATTTTTAATATTACAGCAGGATGTGTTATATCACCGTTATTTAGGGAACTCATAACTTGTAAGTTCGTGTGTAGCAATCCTGTTCTCCCAACAATTTTGAAATCTGCAGACACCCTGCAATGGAACCCGAAGCTTTTTGTTTTGAAAATTATCACAGAAGCAAAGTCTTGTCTTGTCTTCCCCCAAAAGAAAGCTTACGAGTTATTCACTACTACTAATAATTTGTTTGCCAACTAGGTAGCCATGCTGTATAAGGAGTTAGGTCAGCGACTAGGAGGTCATGGGTTCGAATCTCGCCAGTAGAATGGATGTTTGTGTATTTTAACTAGATGTAAAAGGGCGTAATCGTGATGAGTCGGAGTCAAAAGTTACTAGACTGGCGCATACAAAATAACGTTTACTGAAAGTTGTCGGGGGCCTGCTGTCTCTGATTATTCCTTGATAATTGTCTTATTATTATGCCATTTGATAGCCTTGGATAATTCCATGATATCTGCAATAACTTATTGGGTCCTACATTTTGTCACTCCTTTGCCAAGGTAAAAGGAGTGACAGAAGGTCTTAAATGAGTTCCCCAGGGGTGAAACAGTACCCCAAGGGGTATTGAGGACATGAGGTGCCACTCTCCTCTATACATTTCACATGACCTTAACTCAGTGACGCTAAGTCACTTTTGATTGAATAAAGGGAACATTTTTGTCCTTTCTGTAGACATTGCTAGCTTTTGCTAATAATTCTTTTGTTCTACGAAATGAAGTTCGCTCCACCGTATACATACGGTTAAGACTTGAAGACTAAAAAACTAAAGCACATCTTTTTCTTTTCTCAAATGATTACCAATTTTAGACTTAAATTTAAAAAAAAATGAACTACAGCCCATGAACAAGTTTGCTCCAGATGGTCGAAAAAATTTCAAATTGAAGGTAAGTAGAAGTGAAGAGGCCATAAATTTTAATTTGGAGGAAGATAAAGCTTGCTTTCGCGATCATTTTCAACACCGAAAGCTTGAGATTCCATACGCCACACATTGATAATTCATGTTTTGGAAATCACGTTTTACCGAGGGGGGG
>JAGDQP010007421.1:0-33809 GCA_022664845.1 Lepisma saccharinum | reverse complement strand
TTGACACACATCTAATGTTGGTAACTTTTTTTTTATTCGTCAAGGTAACTTTATTCTGACATTTTAAACATTACTCGGAGTGGTTAGGAGACCACTTTACCAAAAACTGTAAGTCTCGTCCTTAGCTCACCAGCTCGCTTAGGACATTCATAACAGCTCAGTGAATCAAGGATTTTGATTTCAACAACCCAGTAATTATTAGTGAGGTGTCCAAAACCGTACAAAAACTGATTTTGCCATACCGGTAATAGACATCCTCTGCTTTGTGTCACAGACCTAATGTTACATGCGTCACAGATCTAATTTATAGTTTGTTCGACTATTAATACGCTTGAAACAAAGACATTTCGTAATACATAATAGTACACAACCAAAGCAGTTGTTCTTGTAATGTCATGAATAAAGAACGAAAACTCTCTCCTTAATGACTTTCTTAACAGAATGTATGGAAGAGTAGGAAGACCATGGAACTTACTTCAACACGATATCAGAAATATCAGATGAAAGCAATGGCGAGCGAATAATATTCAGTGGCATTACAACGTACTATATTAATTTTTCCCACGTAGGTGAAATTATTCCCGCCCTTAAGAAAACCTTATTTTACAACTTTTCTCTTCAAGTGTCCCTTACTGGTGCGTTTACATTACTAAGTATCGCAAAATTCGATATGGTTGGTGTCAAAACATTTTTACGTTGATTTGACTTAGAGTGACACGTGTTTTATTCAATAACGTATTGGGAGAAATCGTATTACATTCTACCAGGACATGTTTTCAAAAATTATGTGTAATATCTAACTTGAAAATGTAAAACATCCTTGTAAATAAAATGTGTAGTGGTTTATACGACTACGAGTTATGTATTATTCATTAATTTTCAGTTACAAACTCTCTAACACAGATACAGGAATAATTGAGGACATGGCCGGAAAAAGGGCACATAGCCCTATGCTTTAGCATTGTCTATGTGCCCTTCTTATGGCCATGTCCTCAATTTCTCTATGAAGGTTCTCAACCAATGTTTGAAAAAAATATATTGTTTCTGAATATAAAGTATTAATAAGAAGCAACATTTTTAATGTTTACCAGCAGCTTTATTGTGACCTTGAGGCTTCTCGTTTCATTGATTAGTTTGTAGTCTGAAATGTATAGTGTTTGTGTATGTTTCCATTTATTTGTGCTACTGAAATGTAGCAAAAATTACATAGTCTGAAAAATTTAGCTTCCTGCATATTGCATATAGTTTACAGATCTTTTACTTACATGTAAATATAAATGTGTATTTACTTACGCTTCATTTTTCTGTGATGTTCATTCCAACATTTCATTAGTAACGTCTGTTTCCTCAAAACTAAGATAGTTTTCTTTGGTTTTCTGTTACCGGTACCAATAAAGTAATAAGATTTTTATGCATTAAAGATTCAAGATAGAAGTGAGCAGATTTGCGTTTACCTATTCAATGTAAATTAGCATAATGTAACGTAATAAACATTATAATTTTAATATTATTGCTATTTTTTAAAAAATAATTACTTTTACGTTGAGATCCTTCAGTCAGTTTCTGAGGTTCTAAGGCACCCTTATAACTGTTTTCTTATATTGTAAATGCATCTTCCGATTAAACTTTTTCATTCCTGTAATAAGTTATGGATTCTGCGCTCATTCTAGGGCGGTTGCGGTTCTTGAAATATTTTAAATTAACGTCTCGTTGAATGATACCTCAGCTTACCAAATCGCAGTTTGTCAAGACAAATAAGTTATAAATTGTTTCACTTATTTGCCTTATTTCAATATTCGCATGCCTTATGTAAGTGCTCTGTGGAGAGCAGTTACGTTCCTGAATATACTTACATATGACACTAATTTATACACCGAAAAATGCTGGGCGGCGCTGGTTCAATAATTAGAGCGCTCATCTCTGACGCTTGGGGTCGTCGGTTCAAACCCTGCATGTGCATTTGGGTTTTGTGGTGGACAAACACCGTGTGCGTAGGTTTTCTCGGGGTTCTCCCGTTTCCTCTCACTTTCTTCATTCCACCGGCCTGAGCCAAAGTTGTCTAAAGGCATTAAAAATTTAATTCAACCGAAAAGTGTTAAAGAACTCCATAACAATTTTACTTACGTTAAATAATGTTGAAAGTTTTATTTATTGCTCACCTGAATTAAAAAAAAAAAAAAAACTCGGTTGATATTTTGAAACAGTTGAATGGTGAACAATATTTGAATATATTTTTAACTGCAAAATATGTTGAGTTTCGCAAAAGTTTGGAACTTTACGAACGAGAAATTGAAAATCCTTTGCTATTCCCGCATAAATATATGTACATGAGAGCTACAAGCGGGTACGTAACGAATCCTTGTTAAAAAAAAAAAAACTTCCTTGCGTATGGTAACTAAATGGACTTACTTATTTACATTATTAACATGTTTACAACAAGAATCGAACAACTCTTATTTGAGTCCTTCCGAATGCTGAGAAGTTGCTAGTACTTCTTAATCCCATCGGGGAAACAAATTTCGTTATCGCGTAAGCTTCATTGTGTTACTCTGGTTGTAATTAGCACAGAACAATAAATTAGGGCTCTACTTTTGTGTGTGTGTGTGTGGAGGGGAATAGAAAGACCAAGCGCCAAAATTATCTCGTCCGAAAGGGTTAATAAGGAACTTGTACTCAAAAGAGTACAAGGCTGGGCTCTATATTTTAAGAAATGCAGATCACGACATGGGACCACATTCAGGTTCACTTTATGGTTCGCAAAATATGTAAAACTGAATTCAAAATTTTAAGGTCTTTAGGTAACTTTGGGCAAGGCCGTCAAAATATGTGAAATTTACAGGTGAGATGTAACATTTCCGATGTGTGAAGAAGTGTTGAAATGCAAGATATAACCAATTTTCGAGTCATAGAGGTGTGAAATGAGAGTGACGACTACTTCTTGTGCGTTGAGGGCAAGCACATGCAGTATGTTCTAAACGCGATGTACATCACGTATAATGAAATAATAATACCCGACTTGACTTTAACAAACCCCTTTTCAATCGCCTGAGGTTCTTTCCGTGATTTTGTCGAAAATCACATATCATTCATAACACAAAGTGCGCCATAAATATTCCTTCGCAGACGCCATGTTTATTATGTGTTGATCAACTCCAGTGTGTATTTAACGAAATGATAATGACACCGTTTCTCTCAACACTTTTTGGACTGCTGCTCGTTGGTAGGTGTTTATAGAGCTGCCTGAGTTAATTATTCGCAAGGAACTATATATGTGCTTCAGTAGCTGACGGAAGCTGCGGGCCATAAAGTAAAGTTTATCCCCACATTCTTACTGACGACACCGAGAAGACCACATTTAAGTGGCCAACGTGGCTGTAATTGACAAAAACTATCACACGTAATTATCCAATATGGTCTGAGAGATAGAATTGTACATATCAAATTATTATTTATGGTGCGAGAACATAATTATTGTTAATTACAGTCATGTTGGCGCGCAGATGTGGTCATTTCCGTGCCGGCCAGTAAGAACATTTAGCCATGCTTGTCTTGATAAGCACGTGGTAGGCGTAACCTTGTTTCTCGGTTACTGCAACTACCATGAACATAGTTGCAATAACCCTTCCAAGGTTACATCTACCAAGTAGGATCAAGAAAATAGGTTAAATCAACCGATTTACTTATTTGCAGTAAATGATTAGCACAGTTAAAGTAACTTAGAAACTCGGTTGGCTTAACCCAGTAAGTTAATCGCTGCAACTGATTGCTAGGTTAAACTAACCGAATGCAGTTAGTTATCATAACCCTTCAAAACAACCTATCCGCAGGGTTAAATCAACCCACTGGATTTAACCTTTTCAGTTGGGTTGCCGTAACCTTGCACTTATTAAGCTCTATATTTACCAACTCACTCGGTTAGATCAACCTTTTTTTGGGTTACTAGTAACCTTTTATTTTTTTCCGTGTAGATACACAAAAATGCGTGAATAAGAAGAAACATAAAAAAAACAGCGCGGTCGCTTGGGCAAGAACCCCAATCTATATTTTAATCAGCTTTTAGCAGTGAATTGTTGGTGCTTTTTCTGCACCTTCCCAATAGCTGAATTTTTTTCTTTGCAGTCTACTCACTGGTGTTTATGGAAGTTACTTTACGTTCAGGTGCGTTGCAACACGTACGTATCATTTCCGTCGTGATGCCTGTGACGTGACCCAATATAATTCACCTGTATGAGATTAGCTTTTAGTTATTTTTTTATATGTAGTTATGTTCTTTTTCATCCACTCCTCCGTATACAAAATAATAATGACTTATATATGTATTCATTTGTAAACTATTCGATAGTAAAATACAAATATTTTTAAAGTGTTGATGTTCACCGGATTCGTTTGTCCTTCTCTGAAAACTAAGATTAAAACATTATATTTATGTTGTCGAAATTACAATATTTAAACGAATCCAGAAAATAATTATTTTTAGTGGCACGTATATTAAAGACACTAAAGTATTAAATTCATCCCAAAGCAAAAAACGAAATTGTCTATGAATTAGTGTTTTAAATTGGAGGCACGCACAGACGCAACGCGACCGCATTCATCTAACACAAAAGAGCGACCGCTGCTTAGTTAAACTACAACTATCTCTTTGGCACTACTATACGGCTTATCTTGCAGGCAACAGGCGACACCATTGACATTAATTAGCGCAATATTCACAATCTCTGATTAAGACACCAAAAATCTGTCTCTGAGGCCAACAAACAAATAGTTCTTCTGTGAGAATTTACCAAAAAAATACAAACTCGGTTATGGTATTTAAAATAAGAAATAACCAAAGTGCTAGCAGTTACTAAATCAAGCACATCAAGGTGAGTACTACCCACTAACAAAATGTTTGAGAAATTCCCATCAAGATATTCACTAAGCTTTTTTTTTAACTTCAAATTTAAAGGTTTTACCTCGTAAAGGTAACAAAATAGTCGACCATCAGAAGCATTCAGACGTCCTCCCGTGAAGTAGACTCTCCATTTCTTTTTAAATTTGAACAAGCATATCTCCTCAATGAGGGAAGCAGAAATTTTGAAAGCGAGTAACGCAACCAGCACAAACAAATCGTGCGGTGCTGCGTCAAGTTTGTAACACCTCACTGTTGAACCTATCCTGATGTAAAGTTCGTCTGAAGGAAGGAATTACTTTGTTGACCACAAGCTAAGTCATTTAAACTATTGGCTCTGGACAAATTAAAAATTCAATAAATTACAATTTATTGATGCAAACTTGTGGTTATTTGGCTAGATCATAATTTCACGTTCTTATAACCTCTTCTTATTTGTTTAATAATAGAAATATCTAATATATTAGTATATCTAAAATAAAGTATAAACAGAATCATACAAATAGCAATTCCACCAAATCATTTCCTTACATTCTATAATAATTATTTGCACTATTAATTCGTTTAAATCACGCCTTTAGTAAGATATTACTAAGATTCAGTACAGATATCACTTAGATTCAGTAATTATAATCCTTTAGAAAAGGCTTCACAACATTTTAATTATAAAATTTTGTTTTCTGTAACAATTGTTTAGTCACTACCATAACAAACTACATTATTCTTTCTCCTATTCTTCAGTAAACAAGGCTAAACAATGCCTTCATGTTTAAAAACACCACTCGCTCCCAGCCCAAGTTTTTATCATTTTCAAGAGCCCCATCAAAAAATTTAGAACATAGTGCAATAGTCCTATGAAATCCAATGGACAGCGATCTTGAGATTTCCATAGATGAATGGTACGTATTAAAAGATGATGATGTCATTATTTAATTGAAGTTTCATTACTTATCAATGGAGAACATCTCGATATCGCTGCCCATTGGTTTTCATTGTAACTTGTAAATACTAGTGCACTATGTTTTTGAATCCTTGATAATAATCTTAGATTTTGAAATATTTTGAAAAATGATAAAAAGTGAGGGTTTAAGCGACGAGACCTTTTAAAATGTTGACCTATTACATGAATGTTAATTTTAATGGCTTGTGTCAATTTCTTATGGTTATACATATTTAAAAATTACACATTTTAAAAAGAAATATAAATACACGAGAATAAGATGTCATAATAAGTTGGCTCCTATTGCAATGTGCCTAGCTCTTAAACGAAGCCAGCACTGATGTTGAAAGTGGTAGCACAACCAGCACAATTTGAGTGCTATCCAGCACAGCCAAAATCTCGACCAGCACAAACACTTGGGGCCTCGCGTGAAATTAGCCTCCCGAAAATTTGAACGGGTATATTTCCTAATCTAAGCCAGCACAAATGTTGAAAAGGTTCAACATAACCAGCACAATTTGAGTGCCACCCAGAACAACAAAAATCTTGACCATTACCAGCAGTTGGGTGGGCTCGCGTGAAGTTGGCTTCACGAGACTTTCAAGCTTTGAATGGCAATATCTACTAAACTAAACCAGCACAAATGTTTGAAAGTAGGTAGCACGACCAGCACAAATTGAGTGCTAACTAGCACAACCAAACTCTCGACGAACAAAAAAACTTGGAGGCTCGCGTGAAGTTGTTCCCCAAAAATTTTGAAGGGGCATAGCTCCTAAACTAAGCTATCACAAATGTTGAAAGGGGGCAACATATCCAGCACAATTTGAGTGCTAGAAAGCACAATATAAATATCGACCATCACCAGCAGTTGGGGGCGGCTTGCGTGAAGTTGGCTTCCAGAGACTTTCAAACTTTCAACGGGAATATTTCCTAAACTAATCCAGCACAAATGTTGATACTGGGTATCAAAACCATCACAATAGAACTCTAGATCAGCACAAATACTTGGGTGGGGGCAACTTCACGCAGGAGCCTTATTTAGCTCCTTAGTCAGTGCCATTCCTCCCACTTTAATTTATTCGGCCGGGATGCCGATTTCTGGTGATTTGATATATTTTTTTCTCTATTTCTTTATAGAAATTTCGAACTTGATCTCACTAGGTTCGCGTATCCACGGTTCTGTAGTAAAGATTTCTAATTCCTCTCTTATTTAACATGTGCATAAATTAAGAAGCTTGTCAAAATATCTTTTCCACGCATCGAGAATTTTAGTCAGATACTTACAAATATGAATTGTGGTCATGTATTATAACATAAAGGCCTGTCCATTAGTAATGTAATATGATATATTAATGTTCGTTGTACATAACCAAAAATATTCATCCCTTGTATTTAATAACACAAAAGAAACTTGATGAAATTACCAGTAATAAATTTCAATATTTAGATTGCAGGTATATGGAAGTTTGAAACGAATTTGGAAAGGCAACGCCCAGTTGCGGATTGCGGTAGTTTATCTTTCGAAAAGCACAATTTAACTTCCATGATAATTAGATACATTGAACCAAACACAAGTCTCGAAGAAACGATTGCAAAGAGACCTGGAATATCTTGCTTTCTAGAAGACAAATTTTACGTTTGTAAGACGTGCGCCAATGGTAAGTTTTCTAAACGTTTAGCTTATGAAATTAATTTTCAAGATAAATGAGGCGTTCAGCGAGAGAGGAGTTGATAGGGAGTGATCGTTATTTCTTCGTATTCGTCTCAGCTCTGCCTGGAAACCGAAGGCCACTATTACTTGTCGGATGGTACACGGAGTCTCCATGGTTGATCCCAAAACAAACAGTGATCATCAGATCGTAGACACAGGTGAGACAAGCACAAATAAATATTAATCACACCATCATTGACTTTGTAGTTTAGACTCTATGTCTCACTAAACGCCTCAAATGTAGACATACATTTTGTCTAGTTTCCAGCAAACCATCCCGGAAAGAACTGAGATTTTTTTTCTCAAGTTTACATAAACATGTTCGGATTATAACAGTAATTGTCATGGATAACTGTATGTCGCTCACCTGTGTATCGCGTATAACGAAACAAAAACTAACCTAATTTCTCTAAACTAACATAACTAGTGACAGTGAACTTGTTAATAATAGATATGAACATATAGAAATGCTTTTTAACAAACAAAAACCTAGTTTATACTGTGCCGAAATTTAAACCTGAGTCTCGTACTAGAAAACCGCAGTCTTAACCACTGAACCACGCTAGTAACTTGCAAATAACCATTTGGAAATTTTATTTAGACAGCACGTATTACGTAACAACCTACAACTGCCGTGAAAATGACTGTTATGATCTCATCCTCACATAAACAACCTTGTATTACTTTGCTTGAAATATATTGAAGCTATTGAATATGATTTTATATATGGTATTTTTTAACATGCTGAAAGGATTCATTATTTTTTTTAAATTTTACCGATGGCCTTTAGGCAATTATGGCTCAGGCGAGACGAGAAGATCTTGTCGACCAGAGCCTAAGTTGAAGGTACAGCAATAGACAAAAAGATTGTAGCATGTCTTTAGAGAATATTTCCCAAATTTCCAGTGATTTCCCTCGCAGAGGGAAATTTCGCGCAGTAGAAGGAACTTCGTTGACGCTCAAAAATATAAATATAATCCGACGTTAAAACTCATTACAGAACTATTGTAATATTTATTGAAATTATGTTCATAAATAAATATGGAATTACCAATCAAAGAGAAGATTTTACAATAACAATAATAAATTCAACATTGAATGTTTTATCAGTTCATAGTCTAACGTTAAATCTAGTAAAATGGATGTTGACGACTCTTTAATAGGCTAGATGAGTGGTTACCCTGCTCGACTCCCACTGTATTGTTATTTTGTCATGGGTTCAAGCCCTGGTCGTCGATAATATTTTTTAAATTGTAGAATTATATTGATATTGTTCACATTTATGTTTTTTCATTTCATATCTAATACAAGTATGATATTTTACTGTTAATTTAACGGTTATTTCAAGAAGATTGCTACCATTATTAATAAGAAAACGTAATCTGAAAACCGATGGATTTTTTTCTAAAAGAACCTAAGAATGTAAAATAATGTGTGTCCAAATATTCATGAATAAAACAATTTAATGATTACTGATTTTATTTGAACACTAGCTGCAATTTCCTCTATTCTCCCGCAAAATAAAAATTAATGAAATCTGAAGCTTAAGTTACTTCTTGAGTCTAGGTTATATTAGGCTGGTTTACCTGCCAGCAGAGCCGGTTCTAAGTCAATCGGTGCTCTGTTTCAAATTTCCATGCGCCCTCATAAATCGTAATTAATTTTCCGAACTCACACATAGAAACAACTCATTTGTAACTGTTTTCAGCGAGACAAAATTAATATTTTCAGTGTACTTGTGGAACTAAATTAAAAAATCCCATTCAAAAACTTTTGGTAAACTTTATTTTTATACGGGCCAGTCTAGTAACGTTGGGCTGCGGCCCGTCACGATTGGACTTTAGTTGTTAAAATCGATATCCATGCCCCTGCCGGGACTCGAACCCGGGACCTTCGAGCCGACGGCCTATTTTGGCGCCATTTCAGGGGAACATTTCGAACACCTGTCAAGTCAGCCCTGCCTACCAGTGGCTGTTATGGGTTCGCACTTGGTTTACAATCGCTTGTATGAAATACTTCTGGTAGCGATAACACGGAGTAATCCACTACACCTTTACAATTTTAATTACTTATATATTACTTCCTTGCAAAAAGTGACAGCGAATTGAGATTCACTGTATTGTCGAATTAGCTCCAGTAGAATCCGCTTAGGAACCTTCGTTGCAATTAAAATATTATTATCGTCCATAGTTGACTATTATTAAAAAGTTAAAGAGTGAGGCCCTACATCCCTACATAGGAATTATTTTCTAATGTCACCTAAACTTTACTATTTCTACTACTACATACTACTTCTACGGCTACCGGTGTTTTTAGGTCCCTTTTGAAACGTAATAGCAAAAGGGGCCTTCTATTCCCGCAAACGATGTCAGTTCGTCCGTCCGTTTTCAGAAATTCAATTTTAGGAAATACAAGGTGTAGAGAGATGCTTGAAGTGTCGTTGAAAATGTCTTAGACTAGCTCAAATCCCCTGGAACCGTCTTGATTGAAGCAATGGTTCAGTGTTGACTACCGATTAAAAATGTAATTGTTCAAATTGCTTTCATTCAGCTAGACCTAGCTACCCCAAACTCGGCATAAACATTATTCAACACAAGTACTGTAAATTTTTCCGAACCTAAGCACTTAAGTTGTCAGTGTTGCCAGCCTATTTTATAAAAAAAACAATGCTTACTTAAATATTATCAAGGAACCAAAGCCTTTGCGAATGCTAGTAGAATCGCAACTCTAACTTTTTTCTGCTACCACTACTACTAATTCTAATTCAACAAATACTAATAATTCTACTCCTTCTGACTGCTAAAACTACTACCTGAAGATGCCGAAAAGACAGATAGGTGGTGAGTGCGTAAAGTCAATGAGCGGGTCGTCGAAGTAATTCCAAGTAAAAGTTACGTCAGTATGAAGAGAAAGTGGGTAGAGGTGTTATTTAGGGGGGGGAAGGGAGCAATTGCGCTCCCCTGAGTTTGAGAATATAAACACACTAAAACGTAAAAGGATATTTAAAAACACAAGTTAAACCGACATAAAGACACATTGAAAAGTAAAGAAAAATATTATTATATCTTTTGAATTTCGATTTGTTGTAGGAGTTCGGAACTAAATTTATGACTGAAACAACTACTTGTAACGCGCTTCGCAATATGGGCTAGTGAATCTTAATTGTCTGTTATAGTAATTAATTTGGCGCCGACGTTTTACAAAAATTCGAAAATGAGAAAATTATTTTAAGAAATGTTATTTTTACTTATAGTGATTTTTATGTCGGGTATTTATCTTCATCTTTTTGAAAGAAGTGTATATCTATATACTCTTTTCCTTTTATATTAGTACTGCTCAAGAATAATTCTGCCTTATGTCTGGGTGAAGTTACAATTGGATCGCCGAGAAACGCTGTGCGGTGCCTGCCCAACATTAATTAGACTTATTCTAACAGTGATTCTCAAAGCGCGTGGCACATTAGTATGCCGCGAAATTGCTTGCCTGCCCCGTGCCGTGCGAACACAAATATTTTTTATTAAGATGGTAAAGTAAAGGAATAAGTGAAATAGAAATTGAATATCCTTAAGAATGTTATTTATTAATACTAAAGGAACAGTACATTCTAAGAAGTTGGAATTCTTAAAATTATTGAGTCTGTTCTCTCCAGAATATTTCTAAAATAATTTATTTATTTTATTTTTACTTTGGTTTTGTCTCGGTGCCTTGTTCATTTTCTATGTATTTGTTACGTTTGAGTGCTTACGTTAGTAAGCAGCACCGTAAACCACAACACTGTGAGTTATCAGAACGTGTTTTTGAGAACTGTTATAATATGAGTGTTACTAGGCCTCTCTTTGTGTTTTCTTTCCTGGGCATTTCTGAGTCGTTTGACTCGGGGTATGGCCGAGTTTGGTTTATAGAATTGTCAGAGGACAAACAACTCACATCATCTGAGAGCTATATATAGAAGTCTTGTTTGTTTTTATGATAGCTATTTGTTTTGTTTGAGTACTGTAACTTTTTGTGCTAAGTATAGCGACTAGTAATTGTTCCTCAATATCGGCAGTATATTGCCTAAGCGGTAGATCCTTTCGGGTCAATTTTAACCCTAACCATTTTTATATTTCTCCTGGGATCAATATATATATTGGTTGGACTTGATGTACATATATTGGTGGGTAGTCTTTGTTTTATATCTCATGGCACCCAGGAAGTCAGAATTCCTGAGTAGGTCAGATTAGAGCGTTTGCCTTATATCAATTTGTAAGGGAATTTTAAGTTCTAATTTTGTTTGTGTTTGAGAATATTTTTTAATGTGAATCAGTGTGGGGTATTGTGTGTTTTGGAAGTTCAATTTCGTTTATCTAACAATTTCTGGTTTTCGTGGAAAGGTGTGGTGGCCCTGAGGTAGGCCATTGCTTTTTAATTTTTGTTTTTTTAAGTATTTTCTTCCCACTGTGTGAGAGCTGAAAATCTTATTTCGTTCAGAGGAAGTCCAGTGCTATTTTATTTCCTCTGGTTTCCCCAGTTTTCTGAATTCAATGTAGAAATATATTTCTTCTTTTTCATATTTCGTTGTGTAGATTGTGGGGGTGCAAAGTCAAAATTTGAAGGGTGTAAGAATAATGCGATATATCGTGTAAGGTCCTTCCTAAATAATTTTGCCCCACCCCCTCAAGCAAAAACTGAAATGACGATACTGAAAGTCTCTAATTTTGTATCACGTAGAAATTAAAAGGGAACACCTATCTAACATAGCTTTTCTAAACTATTTCCGTGAAGTGCCTAAAGCTTTGAGAATGCGTATAATGAAAAAAAATCGAACCTAACTTGCCTTACCTGTGTCCATGAGTTCCATAAAATGTTGAAAAATACAAGAGAAAAATTAATCTTAGGATTCAAAGCTATTTCTGTAAATTTTGTTGAATGTTGAGAGAGGAACAATTGTTTATAAGTAAATAGAAGTAAGAAATGTCACATGAGAATCAACCCGTGCCTCACTAACATCAATCGAACGTTCTATCCACTAAAGCAAGCAGGTTCTTTAGAACGACTGGTTCTCAGTATTCTTTGTTTCAACATCAAGGTTGGTATTAATTTAAACTTCTGGAAGGTTAATACATAATAAATATTATCTAACCGCTTTTGTTAGTTTTGTGTTTATTTTTGGCATGTTTAGTATTAATCTTTTGTTACTGCGGTGATGAACTTGCGAGTTAAATAAGCCATAGAGTTAATTAGTATTAAATTATTATTCAGTATTTAGCAGGATTTTAATACCTATTTAGTTCACGGTACGTTAAATATCCCCTGTGTGTAAATTGTTCATGTGTATAAATAAAATGCATAGGAATTTAGATACGTATATATAAAATCTACATAATCATATGAAATCCCAGACGCTTCTGTATGTCTTTTTTTTTTAGTGGATTTCGAGCCCTTCCCGTTAAGCTAAAAGGCTGAAATTCGGCATGACTATTCGTGGATAGATTGTAATTTTAAAAAACAAAATGCAATTAAGCTGTTGTGTACTGTAACCTCAAACCTCAGGCATCGAAAATATCTATTTTATTTAGATAAGAAGCTGAAATTCGCCATGAAGATTGGTTTTAAAAGCCATAGGCTACAACGTTCAAAACCCTTCTTTTGTTTCTAATGTAAGATTTTCAAAGCAGGAGAAATATGTTAAAATATTTAACTAGAAAAACTCATCATCAATTTTTAACCAGTTGATATTGACTTATTCCGTGATTTCTGGCACGAACACCTAATTGAAGGCATGGCTAAGATATGGAGCTAGTGCTGCCTGCGTTATGCTATTTTGTATATTATCTTTTATGTAAGCATCTCACCCTTTTAGAAAGCAATCACGTAATTCCTACAGAACACTAAGAGATGGCACTACAACGCTAACAGATGTTGAAGTAAAATCAATGCGAGCAAGTTACTACAATTTAAGGGGCAAAAGAAAACATTTTGGATAAAGGCAAAGGTATCCCCTGTCCGATGCGTACGTGTCGTTAAAGACACATGGGGTATGTGGAGGTAGAGTTCCGAATATTCTCGATCCGCGGCAGGAAATGAGATGGGGTTCGCGCGCGACAGCCTTTGATTTGATTTGTTGCACAATCACTCACAAGACTAAGTCGCATTTACAAGCGACAGTGACAATCGGCGTGGTGAACCGATGGTGGTTTTGCCATTGCCTTCCATCCGACAAATATGACGTCTGAAGGACTGGATCTACAGATTAACTTGGGCTCCGAACCACTTATGTCCCTACCGTGAATCCAATCCGGGACCCCTTGATTACAAGGCTGCGAGCGTTACCAATGAATCACAGGAGACACTACCACCCAAGGTGTCCAGAAATCACAAGAGCACTGGTACTCAATTTGATAGGTGGATGAGTCCGAGCAAAGTCTCCAGTGTCGTGGTCTGGATTTGAATCCTGACCACCTGATTCGAAGTTAGATACGCTGTGCCACGGCGACTCCCAATTCAATTTGGGAAACATCGGAATTCACTACTTTTTTCAATTTCACATATATATTTATGTGGTAAACCAAATTTGTACAGCGTGTACCGAGAAAGCGGCAGCGAAATGAGGCAGGTTAATTAAAATCAGGTTATATGTTCCCGTATTTCTTTCCTTCTGTGATTCTTCCTCCTTATTTAGTGTTTTCTGCGTTAATTGCTCGTTCTACATGTGTGTACTGCATTTGGAAATTGGAGATACTAATTGCTTCTTTTTGGGGAATTTTTGAAAGCTGGTTTCTAGAACAGAATTACCTTAGGTTAGCTTTGCGGAACACCAGACTTCTAAGAGATCGAGTGGTGTCGCTGAATATACAGTTAAGATATATTATCGTTAATGAACTTAACCGACTCTAAAATAAGTAGATTGATCGAAAAACGTAAGATTCATATCCAGGGGTCGCAGAGCGCACGATACTCTGTAGATAGTCGCAACTTGGAAGGTCGCAAAACACACTGACTCGTAGAAGGAAAAGCGTGGAGTTCTGCCAACTAGTCCAAGCATGTCCCAATAAACCAATGGTTGGTCAATGTGTTTATCCTTTCCATAGTGCAGCATAATCATAAGTCATATTACCCGATGGATTACGTTCTGACGGCGATAAAGTCTATTCCATAAGTTTTGCACTTGATTCTGCATGCTTTCGTTCTTGGTGAATTTGAAGAATACTGTTATTTTTGTTGACACTAATTAATTTAATTTACCAATTGAAAATCATGGATTTACGTGTACACAACATGCAAATATTGCAGAATTCCAGAGATCAGTGGCGACGTAAGGGAATCCGGAGCCGGTGAACTCAACTTGATTGATTCCCGTTCGAGAACACAATCGTGAGCGCAAAGTGCTAATGTTGGTTGGAATAATTTCCTACACACTAGTAATTTTGCGTTACTAGCTACTTGTATGTCGAAAAATATTTACTAGTAATGATTTACTAATGCGCAAATGCGCGCCTTTTGGAAGTCAGCACACACTGCTTGCTTGCTACCATACATTTGTTGATACGGTAACTTGGTAGGCAAATTACATTTCTTGTCATTACGAAACATTTTCGAGTTTTTAGGAGCTAACTATATATTTCCGACAGTGGCGGCGTAAGGGTGCCGCTGCCAGTCGCCGACACAATTGAATAATCGCTCTTAAGATGAATCAATAGAGCACATCAAAAGTGGTCGGTGATGTAGTAGTTATGCTGTCTGAGAACTCTTTACGGTGACGTAATAGCTATGCGCTTGACAGTAATAGGTGATAAGCATGAATCTCCACATTCTGAGAAAACATTTTCCCGTATAGGTTACGGCGAGTGAGCAAGAAGACGTCTATCTGTCTTGCCAATTAAGTTTTGCAGCGGAGCTCGAAATAACGAAAAATAATATATTCCAACTAACATTAACACTGTGCGCTCACGATTGTGTTCTCGAACGGGCATCAATCAAGTTGACTTCCCATGGCTCCTGATTGCCTTACGCCGCCACTGATCTCTGGAATTCTGCAATATTTGGGAAATTATAGTATGTTTACAGTTTATTTGAAATTCGAGCGTTGGCATCATATCGTTTTAACGTACGTATTTGTTGCGGAAAGAAAATTAAAAAAAAATAGTTTTTCAGATTCAATAAAATAGATAAATAATAGCACTTTCCTGAGAACCAGAAAAATAATTCGCAAACCTGCAATTCAAAATCGCATTCCTAAGATAGGTACGTATCTAGAAATTGGTTTCACGGGGAACTAGCGCCTTCGTGGGGAGGATCAGAGGTTTGTCTGTGTGTGAAATTTACGTAAAATGCATATCTTTTTGCCAAAAATTGTACTAATAGTACTAAAAATATTCGAATTTCAAGGAAGAGTGAGTCCGGTCCCACCCCCACCCCTAAATTATTCCAGGCTTAAGTCGTTCGAAAATGCATCTAAACGGACACATTTCTCAACATTCCAAATGTTTGGGAACCGTTGCTATAAACTAATAAACTAGAATGCCATCACCCTTGGTTCAAAACATTTGGAAGAAATGAAAGTTTTATTACCCATCCAACAAACGTTTCAAGAACTCTTTCACTTTCTCTTAATAAAGCAAGATTTTGAGAAAAGTGTTTAACAAATATGACAAGATAAATTATATATTTTTATAAATTATTTACAATTAAAATAATTTATTATATCTCCCTTATTGATTGCACTCTATGCATACTTGAATTTCAAATAAAAATAACAGCATAAATCATGTAGTTCATTCAGTTTCTAAGAGAGGGCAGTGGTGGTCATTAGTAAATTAAATGCTTTCTAACTTCTAGGGAAAATGTCTCGTTTGACTTTCATTTGGGGTAACGGAACCGAAGTTGAGTCACATTATTTAAAGAAACAAATATGGCAAATCATTTTAAATACAACTGATCCTCAACTACATCGTCAATAATTCTTGTCATCATTAGATTCATCAAGTATTTAATTTATTATCAAATCATTTAATGTATTAAAATTATTTAATTAATACTTTTATTTTATTAAAAGTTCCCCTTGAGTTACAAAAAATCCATTTGCGGGAGGAAAACGAGGGAACTTTACAACTTGGTGCGATTTTTGGACGCAAAATTTTAATTTATTTTTTATCACGTTTGCTTGGTTATATATCAGGATAATATTTTTCACACAATCCTGCTTATCACTGCAAGTCAGTGAATTTATGCAGTGTGTCAATATATCTATTTCTGAAAAAAGAAATGTCAGCTATAGACATGCGACATTCTTTTTGTTCATAGCTTTACCATCATCCTGGCATTTGCCTGGTATGACAGAAAAAAACCTCAGTCAGCATGGTCGGCCGCCTGGATTGAACCAACGACCTCCCAAACACCCAACCTCCTGACCGGTCATTTGAATTATTACAACTAAATTTATAGTTTCATGTTACGTACTCGTTATTTGTAGGTAAATGAGGATTTAGACGATACCCATTCATATAATATGCTTCATCAGTCAAAGTCGATGCTGTGCTGAAATGCAAGCAGAACTCTGCATGCTGATTTAGCAGGTGTTCGACAGTGGAAAAATTGATAAGCCCTCATTCTGGTAGGTTTTCCGAATAAAAGAGATATTTTTTGTAAAGTTTCAGAATCTTTACGATATATTTGTCAAATAAAGTGTAATATTGGAATAGTGTTTCGCAATGTGATGAATTGACAAGCATATCAGAACCAAATTCTAAATAACCCGCATCTTGACCATCGTCTCTCTCTCTCTCTCTCTCTCTCTCTCTCTCTCTTCATACACACAGACACATACACACATACACACACACACACACACATATATATATATATATATATATATATATTATAAATTTGCTATTAATTTAATTTGTTTGCGTCAATGACGACGAACGCGGGTAGTTGAGATGTGATAGACATTTGTCATACTTGTAAAAATAGCAGCAATAAATGAACACTTCTTTTACACTTCATGCGTATTTACTGATACCTACTTTCTGTCTGTAAAAGAAGGTGCCACATACTAAATTCAATTTTATCTTACTAGCTAAGGGAGAATATTTTGCTTCATAATGGACATGAAACAAAAAACATTTTTACTATTTATTTGATATCGAAATATTCTGCGAAACGATCTATCCTATTTAGAGTGATTTCAGCATTTATACGAAACAGCCCTCTTATATTTGCACTGTGAAGTCTCTGGATGAAAGCATTCTTGTCTTCTTGCACCGGATGAACGCTGCTATAGTTACTTCTCTGTCTCTTTCATTTTCTGTCCCGGTGCGAAAGCAGTCATAGTCACTTTACGCTAGAGTATCTATCTCTTTCGCTTTTCTTCTTGTTCTTACTTTACGGTAACTCATATAGAAGCTAAAGTTGGTAGTTGTTACTAAGATCATTAAACAATACTAAATGTTCAAGTAAAAATTTCGCAAATATAATAAATTAAACTTTCTCGACACACTAATGAAGAATAACAAGTTTAGTGGCCGAAGTTTCAGATGTAACTGGTATACAGAATCAATGTCAAATGTGCTCATATAATTGCTGGATTTCATCAGTTTCTTCCGTCTTCATTGACTCAGAGAGGGGAAGGCGTGAAAGCTAGAATTTGCTTCCTTTCTCAAGGAGAGGTGATATTGTAATTTTAGGTTCCGATTGGATATCAAGGATTTCTGTGAAAGGAAGGAAAAAATTGTTACCTAATAATTGATTGGAAAATAGCTATCAGGTTTTGAGATTGTTTTAAATGTTTTAGATTCTTTTGGCTGTTAGTAATATCGAATGAATAATACACGTGTCTTCTATTCTTTCGCGAGGCCAAATGAGTAATAGTGCTAATATGTACACCTGAAAGCAGATATTAATTTCAACTTTAGAAACGAGCTTTTTCTTAATGGCTGGAGTATGTTGAAAATACAAGAAATGGTTTGTGTAACTGCGGATATCCTTTCGAATTGTGTACGAAAAATTGTATTTTTTCTATTCGCGTTGAATCATTTGCGGCCATGTAGTGTTGGCTTATATTGCTGGAAACCTGTCTGATATCATGACCGTACACTGTAAAAAGTGGAAACACGAAATGAATGAAAGTTACTCCGCTTTATGGAGAAATAAGAGTCTAAAATTAACGTTTTGTTATATTTACTCTTAAATGTGGATATAATATTAGCCCTTTAGTGGAAATATTGGTAACCTTAAATCCATTTTAAAGTTAACATTTCATTTCTAATAGCATAACGTTAACTGAAAAATGGGTTGAAACTGGCCAAAGTGTTTTGTCGGTGAACGTTCAACCTATTTTACGCTTAGAATTCGATCATTTTCTGATTGAAGTGTAAGCCAAACTGGGAAATTTGAGGTTACGTACTTTTGTGGATGAAGTTTAAGCCTTGGTTGAATATTCTAGAATCCAATAACAGGAGTAACGTTACTCGCCTGTCACTGAACACCCCGCCATTGTGAGTGTTTATATTGCTTTTACACTGTGAACAGTAATCAGTTCACTAGTAGACCGAGAACGACAAGGATTGCATTAACGGAAAGAGGAATTACTTAGAGTATAAATCTTTACACCATAGCAAACGCATCTCTGTCTTTTTTTTTCACGAGACATTCCTTGTAGTAAAACCAACAACATGTTAATGATTAAACTGCCTTTGTAGCTAAGTGGCGAGAGTATCTGACCGGTATGCTAGTGGACCCTGGATCGAAACCCAATCACCTGAACTTTCTTTAAATTTTAATGTTAAAGGAACATTACCTTGTTTTCTTTTTATATGTCCAAAAAATGCTCTGGTTTAATTAAATACGTTGGAAAAGTCATATATATGGCTGAACATAAGCTAACCCAAAAAGTGGATGCAGTTCAGCTGCCTCCATTTTTTTTGGATGAACGTTGTGTCTCCTATTTTTACAGTGTACCTAACTAAGAAGATGACTGTATCTTATTTCAATGTCACTGCTTTGTTTATGAATAAATCACTTTTCACGTTCGTATATTTTCACCTGTGTAGAAGGGCTAGGTTTTACCTTTAAATTATTTTAAAGTTTTGCAATTTTACCTGATTTCATGCTATACCCAAAAAAAAACACTCTAAATTCCTTCGTTATCACTGAGTAGACACATTATCTCATGTGCCGGATAGATCGAATCATAGAACGAAATACATAGAAGATTTTTCTCTTTCACATTTATTAATCGTTACAATTGATATTATGTGATTATGGGATGGAATACGTATATGTTTATTTTCGCATGAAGTGCACAGAAACCACTCTAAAATATATTATACCAATGATCGAAATAAAGACAAGAGGAAAATATTCAAATATATTTCAACTCCAACCAGGGATTCCGTACTTGGCTCAAGGATTATTTATTGTTTTTATGACATTTTAGTCTGAAGAACCGCTCACTAATGATAAGTTCTGAGATTCGTAATATGAATACGAAATGCTACACTATTGCAAGGATATGTATCTGGCGGAAATATCGATTACTGACCCCGTTTTGAATGGTAGTACCTGAATAAATAAGGACAACAGGACCTTAACACATGTACTGCTGGATGTACTCAAAATCAAATTACACAGATGCTAAAGATGCTGTGTATCGGCGTATATATGTAGATGTGTTCAACGTTTCATCTATTCTCTTCACAGTTTGCAACGCTCCGTCCTGTCTCTGACATGTTAATCATGAATAGTGGAATAAGAAATATCCAGCAAAGCGGCGTAGAGACCTGTGAAGAAACTGAATATTGTAATAGGTTGACAATACTGAAAACCCGATGACAATATTTTAACTCATAATATAAGTTGTAGGGATACAAACAAACCAACTACCAGAAAGTAAATTTAATGTATTATTTCTGATTTATCGTTACATATATTTTAATTTTAACATTGTAAGAATTTGGAGTCGAACTTAGGCTCCCAAATTGGAACTTTTGGCCCTGGAAAACTACAAAACCCAAACTAATGAGTTCTCTTTATCCTTGTCCGGCATAACAACTAAACTATGTGAAGTTTGGTGATGATCGATGCACAAACCTCGGAAGATAAGAGCTTCGCTCACTCACCTCCTGTTGTAAGTAAATATACAAAGGTCACCTCGGAAGGAGTCATACATACACACTGAAAGTATCAATAGATAATACATTTTAGGTTAGATTTATACGTTGAATAATTTAAGCTACCTTATAATATTTGCTACATTCATGACGTATCTCTTTTCTTTCAGAGACTGTAATTTTCCGCTTCTCTCCATGGATTCCTTCCGATAGATATCTGATAATAGGAGCATGTTCCCTTGACGAGCCTAAGGATCACAGAAGTTATTTTGCTTTCATAACTCGCCAAGATGTTACTCTTAGCTACTTAGAAAGGGCGATTTTGAAAACTATGCATAAAAGACTGAATATTGACGATATTATGTATGATGGCTGTCCTTGAGTGAAATTTATCAAGAAGTAAAAGAAAACCAGTATGTTTGGATTCGCAGACATTTTTTTTTTTCACTTGCTTTATATTTTCTTTTCACTGTTCTCTGGCTCGTAAAATGTGTTCAGAATGTAAGTTTCAATTCAATTTATGTTGGAAGTTTCATTATGATGTAACACTTTTATAGTCTTATTATTATTATTTCTTAGGCATTGAATGAGAAGCAAACTATGTTTCTCGTGTAGCGTTCTCTTGGAAACGCCTTTCATATCTTAAACATTTTATTTGTTCAATATGCAGTGCTTTTTGAGTAAAAGAAATCAATTTGTTTTTTTATTTATTTGTTCGAATAATATTCATATCCAGCTCCTTTAAAACAAACTCATTCTTGAATTATCCAGAAAGGAATATGGTAGATAAGTGAGGAACGTCTATTTGAATATTTTAATTAATAAACTGCCATCGGATTTTATTGTTAAATGTTCCGTTTGCAGATATATCAGTAGTTCTTTGCCTTAATGTTCATCAGCTATTAATTCGCAACAGTTGTTGAAAACTTGTTATTGACGTGTACTGTTTTTTGGAAACGTTGGAACAATAAAAAAAGTTTTTGTTATATAAAGCAATCATAGCGTGCCTATCAAAGACGGAACTATCTGAAAACAAAATTATCATTTACTTACTCTTCCACACAATATGACCTTGTACATGTTTCAACGCATGAACCACTAAACAAAATCTACCTTCATCTAAACTGTTTAATCATTTATGTTTAGTTTTCTTAGGAAGATTCTTCTTCAGAACTTTGCTATAACGAGAAATCTTAGATAAGTCACTTTGCCTAAACTGATAAAAAATCTTCCCTGTTCTCGATATTCTTCGCACATTAATAACTGTAAATGTTGTTGTGTTACAATAAGATATAAAAGGACCGGACTCATTGTCCAGATCTACTTTATACAAAAGAGAAAACTAGACTCTCTTTCACCAATTCAAATTGCTTCGTCAGGCAATGAACCTAATTTGTGCAGAGGTTTATTCGAATATTTAGGTTCAAACGCTTCGGAATCTTCCTTTCTTTGATGTGTGTTCCTAATAGGAATACGTTTCAAAAGAAGTGTGTTTTAGTTTTGGTTTTGGAAACTGAAATCCTTTATAATAATATTTTATGACCTGGTTGTCATGCTTTACTACGAAACCTTAGTTTTTATCACATATTGATTTTTGTTTAAACTCTTAATTTCGTATCTTTTGGGTTCTTTTAGAACTTTTTCTTTAATTAATTCTATTACAATATGCACATTTTCGGCTACAATAGTTGGTCTCGGATGTGGATGCATATTTCCTACGGAACGAACTTACAACTTGACGTGGGATCCGAACTACTTTTCTATTTGAATCCGACGAAATTCACATGTACACACACTAGCATACTATTACTGTCGTCACTAAACCAGACCTTCTCCATTCTGTCTCCACAGTAGCTGAGATACAAAACCTAACTACAAACCCTAGCTTACTTTTGGTTTCGGAAAAAAAACTAGAACCGGGTTGAGTTCAAAAAATTATGATAACAATCAACATATGTACGAAATTGTTATCTCGCCTAATGTTACCACTATTTTCCACCAACAACAAGAATAAAGCACATTGTCGAAACACATAAAATATTCATAGTAAACGACATATGAAATCTGCAAGTCCCGACTGTAGGATCAAATGTTAACCCCAAATCGGTTGAAACAAAAATATTTTAATGCCGGCAATATGGAGATTTGGAAGTTAAACACAAAGTGTTATAAATGGGCTAGTTAATCGTTTACCGCACTGACCAAATGAGATTGTAAAAAGTGTGTTGCATTATTCGTGGCTATTCAACTATTACTAATCTCTCATGAGGTCACAAAAAAGATGGGAAACAGAAGAAATGGTCGGTAGAAGTTATTAAATGACCGGTGAAAGTTTACAACTAATTAGTTTTCTACATGTTTTCGGAGCAAAATGCTCGAACTTGTAAACAGATGTTAGTATTGTTTTGTCTTCGTTCCTAAAACTTTGGGTGTTTTTAAGGTTAATATTTGGGCCCATTGCAACGATATGTTATCACACACGTTTGAACATTACTGCTTTTGAAGGAGTAACGCCTAAGTGAATTTTGAACTTTGCATACCAGTTGCACACCAAATATATTGTTGCAACATTTTCAACTCATGTATGGGACACTGGAAGGTGGGAAGGTGTTGCGACGATATGCTACATTTCAAATCTGAATATTTTGGAGTGTTGAGAGAAAAAGGTATACCACAAATATAGTTCAAAATATTCAAATGTAATTAAAAGCAAGAAATCAGCCCTGGAATCGAAATATAAAATACGAACATTTAAACCTATTTAGAAACAAGTAACGCCATTTGTAAAATGGAAAATATATTATCTTCAAGAGTATAACATCAGAACAACTTCAATACAACCACGAGAATTCATAATTGATAGGGTTACAAACAAACAGGAAAAAATAATGAAAAATAAAATAAAATAACAAAAGAACTGTTTTAGAAACGTGCCTTCTACAAGGTTAAAATAACTACAGTCCCACCGCAAATTTGGAAAACAAGATCGTTCTCATCAGGAAGTCACAACAACATATAGAAGAAAAAAATCAAAGACTTCTTCCTTTTCTTTTATATGGGAAAGTCACGATCTTAAAAATACCAAAATAAAGTAACAAAATTTATTAACTAATAATTAGGCATGAAAGTATTTCAAGGACGTGACTACCAGAAGGACACAAATAAAAATATTTCTCAGTCCTTCCCATTCCTCTTTCATCTAAGACCTCTCCCCAAATCCGGTTCCCAAACTCTCCTCTCCTTGTTTCGAAATTACCCTTTCTGTCATCTACAAGAACTTAAAGATTTTCAGAATCACATTAAGAAAGAGCTCTAGAGACCATCAAGCCTAGAGCCCATCCTGAGAAGGACACGAAAATTAGAAATCAATAAAACCAAATAGAACTTAGTATCGAGAGGCCAGTCTTGTTTTTTTTCATCAACCCGTTAACATCAAAGTCGTACAGCTAGTTTACTCATTACTCGTTTGTGTTGAAAGCGAACTTAGTCTAAATTTATTTAGTGTGTGTTACTACTTCGTAATCAGAACAGTCTAGTATCATCAATGAACTATACTACCATTACGAACTTTAGTATATATGTGCTCACTCGAAAGACTAGAAGATGAAGAGGAAAGTGTGAGAGTTATTGACAGTATTAAGGAACACTTCTTCTCTACAGGATTTCGGAAGAAAGAGACTTCTCAAGTGATTACAAGATAAGGTATGTGAAATGCATGGTTTGATTACAAGTATAAACATAATCAAATTGTTCAATTCACTCTAAATTCTGGTCGACAAATGAATAGATTAATAGCTATGAACGTAGTTCATTTTGTAATAAAATAGTAAAATGTCCTTTCTCATTTCAATGTCTTAAAGCAGCATGTCCTCCCTTCCTCGCCTTAGTGGTTAAGTATTTTAGGAATGCTTCAGTATTGTTTCTTCAAGGAGAAAGAAAGTAAGTAAATCCAAGTGTGTAAAATGTGTACAAATAGTGATTTTCTGTTGTCGTCCATTTAATAACGAATGCATTTCTATTTGCTACGTCCCCCCGTAAAACCGGAAATTACGGCAAGTAATTGTGAAATAAATACAAGTTAAATGACGAAATAAGCAGCGATAAACAATAAATATACAGTATAGTATACGCTTTTACCGGAGAAATGAGCAACGTCTCATATATACAGAATACTTAATTACCATCACATTATTGACACACTTACTCGCTCTCGTACGATAAATTATAAGTATCAATTGCAGTATCTTGTTTGAAAGCTTTTCTCACTATAATATAAATATCTCATACAGATATCTATGCTTATCTAAGGAAAGATCTTTTCGCACAAAATGCTTTTTATTCAATTCGAAAAGAAGATAAAATGGTTATTGCTTCATTGAAAAGTTTTAAGTTAGGTTGCTGCATTCTTAAATTTTAACACTTTGCGTATATTTTGTCTCAAAAAAATGTATTCCAGACCTGGTATATTTTTATTTTATTAACGCACCTGTATGAACGTCAGTGATTAAGGGAAGATATAGGGTTTGTCCTGTCTTGTCCGTCTGTTAAAACAGTCACGAGTTGGATTCGTCACGATCTCAAACGGTGGGGAAACTTATGACGTCTTTAAAACTAATAGATCCTTTTCATTTACTTTTTTTTTTATCTTTCCTATGTATGTTCACATAGTACGTTTGTCCCCCATAGATCTCAATAACTACACGTCACACAGAAATGAATGGTACACCGTTGATTCGTTATGGTCCGAAACGGTGGGAAATTTTTTAACTTTTACTATGAATGTGTCAGGTCCTTTTGAATCGCTTAGTATTCTCCACTGGTGTCTTTCCTAGCTATCAGTAACTACAAGTCCGAAAGAGGTAACTACAAGACCTTTCGATTCGCAATGTTCTCAAACCGTGGAATAAACTATCACGTAAACTCTAAAACTAGCAGGTCCATTTCAATTGCTTAGTATTCTCCAACTGTATGTATTTTTGGCTCCTTTTATCTCAGTAACTACATGTCACAGAGAGATGAATGACACACGGTTGGATTCGTCATGGCAGGTTCTTTTGAATCGTTCAGTATTCTCCATTTGCGCCTCTCCTAGATCTTAGTAATTTCAAGTTCGACGCAGATGAGCTATACACCGTTGAATTCGCAATGGTCTCAAACCACGGAATAACCTATCACATAAACTCTCAAACAGGCAGGTTTTTCCGAGTCACTTAGTATTCTCCATCTGTATGTTTCTTTGTCCATACCTAGATCTCAACAACTACAAGTTATACAGAGATGAATGATACACCATCGGATTCACCATGGCCTGAAACGGTAGGAAAATTATTAGTTTGACTCTACAACTGGCAGGTCCTTTTGAATCGCTTAGTATTTTCCATTTGTGCCCCCTAATATATATCTGTAACTACAAGTCTGACAAATATGATCTACACCATTGGATTCGTCATGGCCTGAACACATGAGAAAAGCTATTAATGTGACTCTAAAACTGGCAGATTCTTTTCAATCGCTTAGTATTCTCCATTTATGCCTCTCCTAGATCTCAGTAACTACAAGTCCAATAGAGATGATCACTACACCGTTGGATTCGTCATAGTCTGTAGTGGTGAGGATGACTCCAAAACTGGCAGGTCTTTTTCAATCGCTTATCATTCTCCAGTTGTACCCCTACGGATTTCAGTATTCACAAGTCCGGCAGAGATAAGCCATATACCATTGGAATAGTCATGGACACCGGTTCGAAAACCGATGACTTTGACTCTGAAACTGACAGGTTCCCGGCATTCGCTTGGACTCCATTTGTTCCTATGACTTTAACTCTTTCTTTTGAATAAGTTATAAGATAATTTGAATTTATATAGGGTCGCTTTGGTTTTGTCTACAACAAAACCATTACTTAGCTTGTTATTAGTATTAATTTTATTATTTGTATTAGTATTAAGATCTCGATCAATTAACTGGTGATGAGCTAGTTCTAGGACCCGAACTCGACACAAGGTATCAAGCATCTGATACTAGGATATGAGTAATAAACAAACAATCAATTTCGAGACGTTTCGAACATCGCAATCATACAACAGGATGTAACTCAACCGAATATTGGTAATTTCAACACACACGCAGTATGTTATTGATATGAACTTGACTCTTTCCACCTTCAAGCCGAAAGACCTGAGAATCAGACATTGTCGTTTACACAGGAAATCAAGCGAAAGTGACTAAATATAGGTATCGATTTATTAGCATATTCGCAGAACCAAATTTCACGAGAATTTCAACACCTGCATCACAGTTTGTGAACGGAAGATCCATTATCCTACAAAAATATGAGATGAAGCCGATAAACAATACTAGATTACCTATGGATTATTCCAATTACATCATTAATACATAACAGATTACCCAGGTTTAATATGATCGTGGCCACCGCTTGAGAATCTCTCCATCGCACCACTTCTACAACTTAATTCCGTTTTCAACACGGATCCAATATTTAAAATACACAAATCCATCATAGCTCAGTCTTAGACCTAGTTTTAGTCTGACATTCCGTATTCGATTCATAGTTGACCGAACCGAGTTCTTCGTTAGAAGCTATTCGTTTTGACAACTTCTTGGACTCTGCCAGAAATCTGCTATTTCTGAGTTAGTGAAAATATGTTCTAAATGCAATTGGACTTATAGTTTCTATGAAGTCTTCGGACTTCCGTGACGACGGCTTAAATTAGAGCCCCTATTTCAATTACTCTCAGTGATGTGCTCCGCCACCAGTGATGGTCTACGAACTTAGTGCAATTTCGGCTCTGCATATTTAGTGACCATTCTTGATTATTGTTAGCCCATCTTGCAGTGCATCTAGGTCTCTATCTTGAGCACCTTCTCAACTCAGGTTTGACTGTGTTATGAAGGGGTTTGGAATAATTAGAGATCATACATATTAGATAAAAGGTTTAGCTTTCGTGAATATCAAGCTTGACGCCAGCTTGTTCTCTGCCCAGAAATGCAGTGTCATCAAGAAATGTATTTTGTAATGTTATCTTTTAACATAAAAGTCCTCTTGCATGCCTAGAATTTAATCAAGTAAAATAAGATATTTTAATTGCTTCCGTGGCTCAGTACAAATCTGACAACTGGGGTGTGTTGCGAAGAAACTGGCTCTCAATTTCCCCCCGCTCGAGTAAATAGTTTACAGTATAATATTAGAGAAATAATAATTTAGGAAACTGTCTATGCTTGGTTATATTTTGGAATAGAAATTAATTTATTCGCAACACTATTAATTTACACCGTATTGTACGGTCAAGTACTGTCATTCAGGCACTTGTTCTTTCCCAGTTTCTGTATGGATGAAATATTAATCTTAAAACAAGAAAGTATTTGCTGAGTATGCAAAATTCTGTTTCAAGTTATGTAGTTGTAATATTACTGACATTCCAATTTTGTTGCAAACCTAAGTTTCTTTTGTTTAATGTTTAAGAACAGGGCTTTATGAGTGAGTAACACCAACTCTTGATTTGATTCTGCGTGCGAAAGCAAACCTTCGAGATGTAATCTTGATGTTCTCTTACATTTTACGAACAATTGAAGACATTGAAAAGGAACAGAGGATAATGAAGAAGACGAAGGCAACTCACAGATTCTACTGATGGAATGAAAGCGAAAACAAAAAGCTGGATACGTAGATAGTGTTAAGCGTGCGTTGAAGAGCCTGCTATTATCAGTACAACAATAATTTTAATAACTATTATCTGTTTCAGCACCAACTAGAGGTTTATCTCTTCTGCATGATTTCCTGTTTCAACACAAATATTAAGTCAGGTCTAAGGTTAAAAAAAAGGTCAACTTGAGATTATGATAACTGTGTTTCCGTTCTACTCCCACTCATACAAATATAGTTCACTAGTCGGAAATATTCTGAATACATGGATAGCTGACTTTTATATATTTTAACGAATTATGATGTTGAAAATTTGGATTTTCATATGTGTTGCTTATTTAACTTCCATATTGATTAACGCTAACTTGGTACCTCTTCTGGCTAAAAGGGATGATGTTGCTGTTAACTTGAAACATTCTGTACGCGATCGAAAGAGTAAGCTATTATTACATCAACCAACAGTTTCGGAAATGGATTTAAGAAAGGAAAGAGATTTGCAAACAGATACTGGAATTCCTGATCATTGTGTGCTTGAAGATTGGCCAACTTCAGCTTCAGTTGATGAGGTAAAATCCTTCACAGCTTTTTTTTCTATTCAGTTACATTTTCAATGAATTAGTAAGGTAACGCAATATGTTACTACGCTGTTATTTGTGACCGAAAGAAGTAGGAGAGAAAACTAATGTCGAAGAGTACCTCAACTACTGGAGCATTGGACATAAATACATTGGGTTACTTTGTACGTAAAACAATTCTATAACTTATGAGAAAATAACGTACACTTAATATTTCAGAGTGAGACATTTAATGATAAATCTTATTTTAATGTTATAAGTAAATATACCACACTCTTCTGTAGTCTTAATTTTATACTTACGTCATAAACTTAGGCCAAACCCCGACTTTTTCAAATGAAATATTATAGCCCCTGCATTTTTACCCTGGTGACGTCGCTCCTCATAATTCAAGGGTCATAATAACGGGTAACACAGTTATGACAAGCATAAAAACACAGTTAGGACTGAAAATTTGATCCCTATTGGATTAGTCTGGAAGTACAGTTTAATTGTTTGTTCTGGTGTCTAACTTGAGACATTGATCGATCACTCCAGTTTCCTTAAGTATAGAGTTATATGAAGTTGTCACGTGACACGAGAAATTCAGTGGTACCTGATTAATCTTTAATATAATGTCAGTAAAACAAAACTTGCTAGTCTACCATTGTGAGATACAACCTACCCGTACCAAAAATTGTTTTGTAAATATTTTGCGAGAATGAGTTTCTTTCCCTACAAGTCAGTGAGGTACCAGCGAAAATACACGAGGTTCCAGGGAATTTCCTCCTTTTCCAACGCTACAAATAACACTTTGATTAAGGTTTTAACTAGCCCCGAGCAAGTCCCACTGGGAACAGTATCATGTGAGGTGTTCTGTCAGTAGTTACAAGTCATAAAAAGTCAAATACAGCTCAAAAGATAATATAACTAAAAAGTTACCCAAGATTATAACAATACTGACGAAATTCTGTTCATTTTGAAAATTGTTAAGACAAGTCTTAAAGAGAGAGAGAGAGCAGATGGTGGACGATTCAAGAGTCAGCACTAATAGCAAAAAGCAGAAGAGTACAGAGCTAGAGGTCAGTACTTAATACAGTCCAGAATTACTTGATTAATACTGCGAGGAAATGGTAATCATGTGCGTATATTTTCTGTGTGATTTATTCGACTTCATCACAGACTTTGAACTGATGTTTGCGTTACACTGAAATGTAACATCAGTTCCTAAGACTTTTCTTCTTTGGCTATTCATTGGTTTCGGTTACCTTTTTTACGCTCCATCCTGTAGTTTTACATTTCCTACAGACATACTAAAACTTTCATAGCAACATTTTTTTGGTTTGTGGTAGTCTCAAACTTTCATGCATAGCACTTTGAGAAAATACTGAGAAATTCCAATGAAACAAAGTGGTTATAATAATATGATCACACAAGCAAAATGAAAGACAAGAATCTAATTCATATGCAAATATTATTTAATGATTAGGAGTTCAATTCTAAACGCTCTTCTATGTTTTCATAACATTGGAAATGCTGCAAACATCATCAGTAAATTTTTACAACAACCAAATCCTGTTAAAGTGTAACGGTTGGCATTACCCAAATATTTCGAATTTTATGGGGTAGTCCTAACAGTGATCTATTATTTTGGATCCACAAAGGTTATATGTTTGACAATTTACCCTGTGTGTTCCCATTAATATCTACTTTCACCAAAGAAATAAGATTCTTATTGATGAATATTCGAAGTATCATTTTTTCTTCAAAATCTGAATCGATATCAAAATTTTGTGGTTTCCAAAAACCCAGCCTTAATGCAATGTTTACGTTAATTACCAGAGATCAAAAAGTAACTAACCAACGTTTTGGCTTACGTAACTCGCAAGTTCACTGCCGCAGTAACAAACGCTGGTCATTGGATTCTTTCTTGGGCAACATCAAGCCAGTTTTCTTCTTGAACATCTACCTCTCGAAGATCTCTTCTAATATTGTCGTTCCAACGACGTCTCGGTCTTCCCAATGGCCTATTTGCCTCCGGGTTACTAACAGCAATGGAATATAATCTTCGTTTTCCCCATTCAAATTCCATGAACTGCCCATTTTAGCCTTCTTCATTTCATTACTCTTATAATGTCAGGTGAAGCATACAGTTTGTGGAGTTCTCCATTATGCAGTATCCTCCATTTCCCGCTCAGCACGTCCCCTTTCGGTCCGTATATCTCTCTCAAACCCTTATTTTCAGACATACGTAATTTATGTTTATCTACTAGGGTCGTACTCCAACTTCCGTAACTGTAAAATATTACCGGCAGAATAAACGTTCTGTATATTTTGAACTTCAATTTTCTTTATATTAATCACGAAGTTAGGAGTTTCTGGACTCAATAATTTCTCGAACCTATCTGAGATTTCGATTTGGTAATCGGCCTTTACGACCGGGTTATATAATAGTTTTACTTCGAATTTTCGTTGTTTTGATCCATTCTTTGCTTTCCCTGTTCGTGATGCATAACTTTTCCATCACTTTTGTGATCACTAACTTATAGTTGGTGTTAACTTCCGCTCCTCTGCACGCCCTAACGTCGATTATGTTGATATATCTTAGTCTATCTAATAATATTAACACGTGATCAATGTGGTTGTGTATTTTGCCATCCGGAGATGTCCATGTGTATTTGTGTAATTTTTGTGTTGAATGTACGTGCTTTTCCCCATTAGATCTTTCGATATGGTGAAGGTGATCAGTCTTTCACCATTGAAGTTTTTCTTTTGTGAATACTTGATTTCCCTGTAAGTCTGAAACTTTCATCCCTGCCTACAGCGTTGAGACCCCCCAAAATAATTTTCGTATAATACTTCGATAGTCAGTCAAACAACCTATCTAGCTCATCGTGAAATGTATCTTTGTCGTTATTATCAGCTTGCTCAGTCGGAGCATGGATATTTATTAAAACCGTGTTGCACCATCGAGTGCTTATCGTAATGTCGTACTCTGTCCATCTCTGAGTCTTGTCGATGTCATTCATCTTCAGCCTCAGGGTAGTAATTGTGAAGCAGCTTCCCTTCACCATATTTTTTTCGTTTTTTTTATCCTTTGTAGATAATTCTACTAACTGAAGGCCAGTAGGAGTGCTTTATGTCCGACCCGGAACATTTCGGATACCCGCCAAATCTGGTCGGCATTCCCCTATCCGCCTCCTGGGGAGTAGGGTTGTTCATCGGACTCGGACTGTCCGAAGTCCGGACATTTTAGAGTCCGAGTCCGATTAAATGTCCGGACAGTCCGAGTCCGATTTCGGACGGTCCGAGTCCGAACTTAAGTCCGATTTCGGACGGTCCGAGTCCGAATAGAAAGTCCGATTTCGAACAGTCCGAAATCGGACAGTCCGAGTCCGAAGAGTCCGAATTCGGACAGTCCGAGTCCGAAGAGTCCGATTTCGGACAGTCCGAATTCGGATAGTCCGAGTCCGATTTTCTAGGAAGACAGGTTGAAAAGGAGCCTCCAGTTTTTTTTTCATAAGAGGGTCTTTGTTAAAAGCCGATACTGAAAAAAAAGGTGTGGTTCCTCTTTTCTTCCACTCCTCTTCCTTCCACTCTTCTTTTGTAGTGTAGTTGTAACCGGATACTTCCTTCAGGGAAATGAAAATGTCGAAGGAAACTGGAAATTTGCGTAACAGCATAAAATGACAAAAATAGGGGTTTAGGTACACATACATAGCCTCCCTCTTTCTCAAGCACAACAGCAATTATTGCTGTCTTTCCTAAAAATTTATGGGTGCCTGAAATCTTTTTTTTTTCAATCGTTTGGCATAACGAAACTTACTATTGACAAAGAACTCCTCCCTTTCCCTTATGTGTAAAAGAGAAACTTATATTGGTGAATAGCAGCTTCTTTTTCAAAGAAAAAACGACGGAACATTGCCTTTACTCAAAATGAAACATCACAATGAAATAGAAAGTGAATAACATTGTTTTAGAATAATGGATGAAGCATGAAATAGCAGATGCACGAGGTTTCTGTGAGTGTTGACATTAATTCAACACATTTTTTTTCCTGCCCACATTTGATCGTTTGCTCCAAGTTTTATTTTATTGCGTTGTTTTGCTGTGGCATTCTCCCCCTTCCCTTCACGCAAGGCGTGGCTACGGTAGAGGGAGAGAGAGAGAGAGAGAGAGAGATTGTTCACTTTCCATCCTCCACAAAGGAAGCATGGTAAATTGAAAGTTATAATTCGAACCTGGGGAATCTGTTTCCGTTTCTTGAGAAACCTTCCGACAATAAAAGCGGCCCAGTATGTTATTCAGCATCTCACATAAGTTGTAAGGGTTTGTTGGACCATGACCCACCCCACACTTCTATTAGTCCTGGTTGAATCAATCGTTTTCTTTTTTGGCAATCACTGCCAACGCGAAACAACCGTTTTAGCACAGGCGGCATAAGGAAGGGGGGGGGAATCCCCCCCCCCCCCAGCTGGGTTTGAGAATGTAAACGCACAAAAACGTTTAAAAAAAACTTCTCAGAAAAGACAAGTCAAACCGACATAATAACACACTGAAATGTAATTGAAAATGTTTTTATTTTTCAATTTCGATTTTATGTAGGAGTTCGGAACACAATTTACAACTAAAACAACTACTTGTGGTTGTAACGCGCTAAGCAATGTGGGTTAATGAATTTAAATTGTCTGTTATAGTAATTGATTTGGCGCCGATCTCACAGAACATCGAAAATGAGAGAAAGATTTTAAGAAGAGTTTTTATTTTTATTTCTAGTGAGTTTTATCTTCGTCTTCTGTCAAGAAGTTTATATCTATATACTCTTTTCCTTTCATGCTCAAGAATAATTGTGCATTTCGTCTGCCTGAAGTCACAATAGGTTCGCCGAGAAATCCTGTGCGATGCCTGTTCATCATTAACTCGACTTATCACGGTAATCATTCTCAAAGGGTGTCCACTGGCACA
>JAGDQP010007420.1:48024-61651 GCA_022664845.1 Lepisma saccharinum | reverse complement strand
CAAATTTAGATTTTTGAACAAAAATCTGATATGATGGAAGAAAATAGATTTCGGTTTCGGATTCAGCGCTCCTGAAATATAAAACATTACCTCTTCATCTTTATGCAATGATCTGAAAGTTAAAATTCGCAGACTAGTGTAATTCATCTGCCATTCTATTATCCGTTAAGTTTTAACCCCTGTGTTTGGAAAAGTTCTTCGTGGTTAATATCAGGTTAATGGCTTTAGTAGTGCATTACGTCGTGAAAGTTTCGATCACTTCCCTGGTCCATAGCATCTTCAATGTTGATTATATTTATACCTCATTATATCGTATCAGATGCAAAATGTCTTAGTTACATATGCCAACACACTGTATTTGTCAGTAATGCCATATCGAAACACTTTACCGTCTATTACGAAATTATTGAATTAAATTAGAAACAAAGAGGTCAGTCAAGGTGAAGCGTTCACTGTGTAATACAAAGCGTTATGATCGTCACATACTTGAAGGGTAAATTCATCAGACTCATACAAGAAATACTGGGTAAGTTCATTTGAAGAAATGTCGAAAAATACGTACTCCTTTAGCCAACTATGCCTCACTCATGAGGAGTTTGTAGGAACGCATTCCGGAGGACGAATTCCTTTTTGAGGAACTTTTCGTTGGTTGAACGTGAAAAGATTCAAGTTCCTCTTAAGCCGAAACCGTTCTTTTTCTGTGATCTGTGTTCATAAAACACTTATTTTTCGTGACACTTTAAACTGAACTCTTTCGTTACTATCAATGGTAAGGAACTAAACTTCGAACGAGTTCCTTTCTTTTACGAAGTTCTCGAAGATTGCATGACGCACGTACCCAGTAGAAAGTAGTGTAGTCGTTCCAAATTTAGAACTGTTCAACCGTTACTCGGATAGCAATGTACTGACGTAAAGAATAGTATAAAACAAATATCGTAAGGAAATGTTGTAACGACAGGTCGCATGAATATCGAGAAGTGAAGATGAGAGAATAGCTAGGGAACATGTGAATGTGAAATGTTTAAAGGGGTAACGGTACGTTCGAATCTGTTTCACTCACTGTCAATCGTCACCAGATTAATAACGGGCAGGTAAATCCAGGTCGTTGGTTTTAAAACTATAAAGGCAATTTCTCTTATTCCTCTTCGTTGAGACTGCGTTACCAGGTGGACAAAACAAAATCAAGAATTGAGGCGTATGCGCGAACAGAAGTCTATCCCCTATCTTTTACCATATAACATAGATTTTGTTCGCGCATGCGCCTCAAGTTCTTAAGAAATTGGGGGCTCACTAAAGGACAGTCTCCATATGAAAGAAATTAAAGATTCTTAACATTTATGGTATAGTGATATAACGCCGTTAGAAAATATTTGTTTGCAAACAATATCTGCCGAAGAGCCAACGTTAATAGCGTACTTTAAACAATTCCTTCCTTGGCAAAGCAATTTACTTTGATTGTTCTAATTTGTTCCACCTCGTATTCCCAAAATAAATTATCCTTTTTTTTACCTGTGAGTTCTTCTTTTGTACAAGAGAAAAGAACGACCTTATGCCATCCATTGTTTATTGTTGTATATTTCTTTTTATCTAACCTCCTCTTAAAATTATACAGGAACACTCCACTTTAACATTGATATTTATCTTAGAATGATCATTTTGCTGTCAACGTTATTATTTCAAGACTAGTTTACGACCCATTCAAGTCTTCTTGCCCGTCATCAGAGGCATCTTTCCTATTTCTTTATGGACTGTTAATTCCACCATTCCTTTTAACTACAACTTTATTTGTGCAATTCGTTAATGAGGTATTTTCACACCCTATTTTAACTAGTCCATAGAAGAAATTTACACTCTTGCATCAATGATGCGGTCAAGAGCTAATTACTATGTTGTAAGTCTTTGATATTTCTTTGTTTTGTTAACATATAGGCTATAACGTGTCATCGTGTTAGAAAAAATCTTGGATATTATGACAATACGACCTTGTCTCCATCTTGAATAAAGAAAAAGACAGCTTTCTGACAAGGCTGATTATACTTTAATAACAAAAAGAAGCGAAAGGTGTAACAGTTTCGGAAGTATACCACCTCCTTCTTCAGACTGAACTCTACAACTCTAGTAGACTATAGTATAAACATCTAGCGAGTTGTAAAGTGCAGTCTAAAGAAGGAGATGGTATACTTCGGAAACTGTTACACTTTTTTTGTTATTATCGTTTAATAGAGCACTAAATTTTGAATTTCTTGTTTGCAAATGGAATTGCTCTCACTGGCATCCACGATTGTGGGATTAGGGCAAAGTATAAACATCTTCAAAGTCTCTGGGTATTACAGCTAGGAATATATTTGCTCGAATTTGTACCTGTATGTCTTTGAATAGCCCATAATTACAGTAGGGCCTCGATTATCCGGACTAATTGGAAATGAAAGTAATCTATAGCAATATGAAAAGACAAGATAACATCCCAACACAATCTATAACACTCGATTACTGTACTTACTAAATTTCAGAATAAAAAAAAAACTAAATATTTCACAATACAGGATTTTTATTTTCACAATAAGAATTAAATTCTTTATGCTGTACAATATTGATTTTGTGACAACTGAATACATAATTTTAAAATTTACGACAGTCATTGCTGATATCACTGGACAGCACAGGAATACAAATACGCAGGAAAATGGAACCGCAACCTACAGTAGTAATTAGTGTAATTATTCGAAATGAGTTAAGTATAGCAACATTTTTTTTTAATATTATAATGACCGAATTAATTCCGGCTGCAGCAGAAATCTAGATTGACAATAGCCAGATCAACGATATTCTATTGCACTTAGGTACTTGCTTACTCTAAAACCAAAATATTTTTCGATCTTCACGACAAAAACACGTTACACAAGACAGTTCAAAATAAATTCAACTTCAATTAAGTTTCCAAACAAAATAATCTTTAACAATGAGCCATCACCTCATTTTCGTTGAGTTGCTATGCCAACAATACAGAAACTGTTCAAACAAACACTAAATTGTTAACGTGGAAGACATTATGAATATCACAGAAAGTAATGAGCCTAAAATATGTTTAGGAATGCTGAATACTTTTGTAACAACAAAATACGCATCGAAAGACCTACAAAGGGTGAGATATTATTGTTTTATATTTTTACTCATTTGGTTCCATTTTGTTACATATTTTACTTGCATAACAACTAACAGTTCATCCTTAAATAGTCACTTTGACTTAGTTGTTAAAGCCTCTTTATTGCTTAAATTAATTTTACCCATCTTTACTCAAGAAAGAGAAACACGTAGTTTTGTGAGTAGAAGTTGCGTACCAGCAAAGGATCCCAAAGTTAGCGTACTAGCGAGCTATCTGGTGACTGTCTGCTTTTACCTTGAGGATAGATTTGAATTGAACTTGTGTTCATATACAGTAGTCCACCAGTTCCGCTGCTGTTAGTTGAAACAAGTTATAAGTAACTGGTCATGTTGAAAGAACAAGTTACTTCGTCTTGTCCTGTCACGGGAAGATTCTACACACTTCTCAGAGCAAGCATACTTTTATCCTTTTAGAAGTACACATTTGTGCAGAGAACAAGTCTCATTACTATATCATAGTGCCAAAAATATATCACAAAATCGTAACACATCAAGAACATGGCTATTTATGACGGCTATTGTTTCATTAAAGTAGGGGTTCGAAAACGTAAACAATTGAAAATTTTAAAATGCACTTGAGATACATGGTAATGCCCTCAAAACCGTCGAGAAGTAGTGTTTTGTTTCAGAAAAGTTTCTTGTGAGAAACAGGGATTCCGCCAGGATTTTCAGTTTGCGGGGTATAAAGTCAAAATTGGGAGGGTGCGAGTGAAGTTTTGAACGGTTTCTATCAATAAAAAAAACTGGCAGGAGGAGGCTTAATATATTCCTAGGGGGGAGGGTATAAACGTTGTCACCACTGTTTCATCTCAAGAAAGAAAATATTAGTTTGTGCTGCGAATTCATGTTGCTCGTGGAGAGTAGTTATGCACAGAAATAAGCCACACAGGACAAACAAGCAGTGAATAAGCTCTGGAGTGTGACGCAAGCAAGCATACGCTCAAAAATTGTAACCTGAGAAATTGAATCAAGTTAACAACTTATGGATTTGAACACCGAAACTAGCAGTGGCTGAATGGTAGAGTGCTCACCTCTTGCGTTTGAGGTCGTCGTTTCGGTGCTTTGTGGCGGACAAACACCACCTGCTTCGGTTTTCTCGGGGTTCTCTCGTTTTCTCCTTTCTTTATTCCATCATCATCCTGAAGTCAAAATTGCATAAAATTTAAAAATTAATTCAAAAGTCAAATTCACCGAAATAAGCAGATTGTAATTCATACTCTTTTAAAAAAATATATTTTCTTTACATGTACCAACCATGTTTCATTAATAAAAATATATGTGTACCGCCATTCTGCACAAGATGTATTCTCGAAATTTCCTCCATTATCAGACAATTATCGAAAACGGAACTGAGCTAATATGGACTGTCTATTAATTTTCTATTATGATTTTCCATTAGCAATACTGATCAATGGAAAGCAATCCTTTAGCAATGTGGCGGAAAAGGTAATAAAAGTTCATACTCAGAAAATTAATATAAATTCTATTTTGCTCCAAGTTGCTAAAAATATTCCGTTACCGAAGTAAAAATCGATTTTTTAAAGAGTTCGGTTTCAGCAAAATGACGTCATACCTTCTTTCCGGATTTCATTGCGTTTGTTTTCATTAAATTGACGTCATGGTTTATTTCTTTAGTTACTGATTCGTGATTTGATGTGATTTTAACCAAGCCCCAATTTTGAAAAGTTTTATTTGGATAAGGTCTATCATAAGCGAAAATATAACTGACGTGACGTCATTTTCGGTAAATCTGTAACCGCTATTTGTGTTCCTGACCAGAACTTATCATGGTTTCTGAAGAAATTATAAAAGATCACGTAATTCTTCTTATATTCGATTTCTAACATATATTTTTAGACCATACTCAATGATTGATATGTAATCAAATTCACAAGAATAGGTATTCGCAGGTAAAACAAACAAAAACTAGTCTTTATAAATATCAGGTCTGTTATAAACTAGTCTTTATAAACTGTTTCTCAAGTTAATTAATCTTGAACGCAAGAATTTAGAAAATTCCAGCTGAATTTTATGAAAAGCGAAAGATAGTATAATATCAAAATTCTGTGTAAAATGTCTCCATTTTCCTATATTATCGTTTTGCAACCAAAGTAATAGCAATTTTCTTACAATGTGACTAAATCGATATTTAATTTTGAAAACAGAAAAGTTAAAAATATTTTCCGATATGTTTTAAATAGAATTACGGTAAAGATAGAGAGTGTTTGCGGTAGAGAGAGATTGCAGGGTTGCGGACGGGAAGGATGACCAGCGTAGTGACTTAGAAACAGAAAACGTCAATGCCATAATCATCAGTTCAATTCTCACCTTGGTCGACTTGATGAGAGATACATTTTCAATTTCTTTTTTTTTTTGCATGCGTGGTGCAAAGTCAGTGTTTGATTGTTGACACACGTTATGTATAGTTCGAGAAGGAATCAAATGCATAAAAATAATTAAGAAGCTTGCTGAAAGAACGGCTTAACCCGGGTTAAGTCGTTTTTCCGTTTCGTGACAGCTTTTCGCCACCGGAATATTGCCAACTTGAAGGTTGTCAACCCGGCAAACTGTATTGTGGTGTGGGTTGCTTAGTCTGTAGGGATATATCTGACAATCATGATCTATTAATTCATTGAACCGACAACCCCGTTCTCCTTTCGGGGGGTGTCAACCTTTTAATATGATTGTTAATCTTTCTAGATCCTAAGGAATATATGTGCCAAATTTTGTTCAAATCCGTCAAGGGGGGGATTCGCACAGTGTTCAAATAAATAAACACACAAACACATTGTATAGAAGATAAGTGTAAATAGATAACAGTAAACTCTCAGAGGGTGAAAGAAAGAAACGCTAACACACAAATTACTCGTATTCTTCCGTAGAATTGGTAGTAATCCACAGGCGTGCAGATACTTTGAACGGTATGGAAGAAGACATTCCAGAACTTAAATCTTATTGGCTGGCAATACTGACATCTTAGATATTTTAGTGGATGGGGAACGTCAGCTAGTTGCTTTCCTAGGGTGTCGAAGAATATTCATGCCAGTTTGGCGGGGATACGTGGAACGGTATATAAGTTCTTACAGAAGCTTTGAAAAATTAACTTTGCAATTAAGTTTGGTAACACTGACAACTGGAGTACAGGCAGAGGGTACAGTTACCTACCGTCGTATTATATTATGTAGAAGAATAATCTTGCAAACTTTGGTACAGATTCGTTAAACAGTATAGAACGTATTGTGATATTATATTTTATCGTAAGGTGGCAATACTAACAACTTGATGTTAATATAATTAATCAAACAATGACAGTCGTTTTTCTGGAATGCCCAAGAACATTCGTTCCAAGTTTGGTGCGGATACAACGTCAAAAATTCTATGAAAAAACGACTTAACTTCTGTGATTAATTATTTTATTATATTAACATCAGGGATTAATATAGCTTCCCTGTGATTCAGACAATGTCTTCCTAGGGCTATTAGCAACATAATTCCATATTTTGTCAAAACGTTTACAAGCACAGGAAATCTGGTAAAATCTCATAACTTTCGAACTCGTTTCTCTGAGCTCCTCCATTGCAAATAAAGAAGTGCTAAGATCATTTCAACAGTTTGCAGCCTGACAAAGAGATAAGGCTTAAATATTTTTGGTCCCGTGTAACGTAACATCTATGTTAAAAACAACTACAGAACTTTTAATGATGTTCCAATTGTTTGTTGTGTGTAGACGAGTCGAGTAAACGAAACTAGTTGGTCATACATTTTATAGTGGATAATTTCCGTCTGCAAACCCAATCAAGTAAACGGAGTCAGTTATAGGGAACCTGATTTCAAATTTGAGTTTAGAGTACTCGGCTCTTCCGGTCATATCTAATCTGTTAAGGCCATAACTTTCCCGTACTATCACTATACACCACTTCAATACATTAACATCATGTTCTTCCTAAGTTTTTTGTTACTAACTACGGTTTTATGTGAATTTCGACCAGTTGTACCTCCTTACCGGAGATCGAACCTGCGACCTTTAATTAATCTACAAATAGACGAGAGTGGCCACTCACCTTGTGCGATCAAAGTGGAATATAAATTGAAGATAATACACGTGGATTCCTTTAGCTCTAAATTAATGAATGAATGAGACATCTCCTACCATTATGGCATTACAGCCGTATAAAATAACTTTTATAATTTCTTATCTTCCTTTGGAGATAGGACTTCCCGGTAATTAATGCCGGCTGAGGTGGGAAGCACTCAATGTTGACGGCAATCGTTTATGACAGTTTCTTGGAATTTTCTGAGTGGTTAATCCTAAAAGTACGTTCCTACTGTACGCTACGGATTATAGCAGGTTTATAAAGGTAAAGGAGTTGGGGAGGAGGAGGGGGACTGAGAGTAAATGGTCGGATGAAATGGCAATCCTTGAACTTGGCAGTGAAAAATATCGCCTGACGAGTTAAATCCAACAAAGTCTGGGAAGAACTCATCAAAGGGTGGGAGAGGGGGAAGTGCACCAAGTTCCCTAATTAGTTCACGCAGCTGCCCTTTTGCATGGTTGCTACCGAACAGAAAGAAAGAGAGAGAGAAATATACTTGTTGTGGATGGTTGAGGTTCATTCACAGTGGTGCTTGCCGTTGCGTTCTGGTGCATTTGCTCTTCCACAGTTTGTAGGCAGGTGTAAAGGTTGACTGAAGAATCCTTTTTGTAATTAAAGCTTTGACTAGGTGGAGTGGTGGTTTAAATAGAGCATTCATAGAGAATATGAAGTGTAAGTAACGCTAATAAGAGGAAAATTATAGAGAAAACGAAAAACGGACACAGAAATATGCATCGTTATGGAGAATTCGAAACAAGAATGCTCAGTTAGTATTGCATAAAGACCACCAGCAGTGTTTTCTCTTCGAAGAACATGGAACCATTTATTTTTTTTCGTAATACTGCATATGTAAATGTTTCGTGTCATTACCTCCACTGCAGTTGCATTCATAAACATGCATGCCAATTTGTTTTCGTTAGTATTCACAAAATAATCCATGCAATCAAAATTACTGGACAATAACACCAGTGGACTGTTTTTACAGTTCAGATCAGTCGAACTCGACAGCCAAGGAATATATTCGCTTTTGCCCACTGATGCAAATCGTTGTTTAGTTGCGGGATATTTTGATAACAATTAAATACGATTGTAAAGAAATATCATAGAAGCATCTATATTGTGTTGTTAATTTATCTCAAAAATGATATCCAGCATCTACGACACAGACGAGCTAGTAGATCGCTGTTCAAAGATCACCTCTACACCTTCAAAAACAATGTTAGTACTTGTGCTGTGGTTTGCAAATGGTAATTAGGAGTGTTTGGAATTCCAAAATTGAAATCAGGATTCCAGAGTCAAAATTCTGGAATGTCAGTTAAAATTCTTCACGTCAATTCACATACACATAACGCGTTGGTCTAAAGAAGCAAGGTGACCAGTACGATTGGGACGATTACAATGCTGCACTCCAGGAAATGAACCAAGAAATTCACCACGAGCGTTTGATATTTTTCGCTAGAAAGGGCCTGTATTTGTCAACAAATATAGTGTAAAATATCTTAGACGACAATATTCCCTGTGAATCGCAACAGGCTTTGTAGACACCCTATAAATTGGGTTTGCTTATTCTCAATATATTCATCTGAATTATTTGTAACGGATGATATGAGATCATCCGATATCTTGGATCACCTCAAGCTAACTAATGCAGAAATATTTGTAGACGAGTTCTTAAAAAATCGGAATTTAACTCTCCCTATCTCTCCGTCTTTCTGTTTCTCTGCTTGTCTGTCTCTATCTATATACCTCTGCCCGGTATTGTACTGTACATTAATATAGGTTTTATCTTTGAGACCACTAGTTCGAACACCTGGTCATATAGAGAACAAATATATACTAACCAGCATCTCCCTTTCTTCTTGATTATCTCCAGTATTGAGCTTTCTCTATTCATCTCTCCAGGACTACAAATTTTCATAACCAAATGCTCTTTTCCTACATCCTTCACTTCAAAATAACTCCAATATCCTTCCATACTGGAAAAGTAGAAGGTATAGTTAGTTTGCACCTCCTTATACATATTTTCGCTAAAGTTCTCTTACGTTTGTATTGAAGTAATGTAATTGATCTGCATATCACATGTGAAATGCTTCTCAAAGCAACGAGAGTAACATTTTCTGCACAGTATATCCAAATAAACTACCTCGCACTCAGTTTTTATCTTTTACATCAAAGTTTTTAATATATCGTGAGAAAAGTGACAAATATAATATGTTACTGGTAGTGTAGTTGGTTAAAGCAATATACTAACACACAGACGAGCGCGGATTCTATCCCCATATTCGCCAACTTTCTCTTTTCTTTCCTCGACTATCAAAATAGAATATTGATAAAATCGAACTTGATGTGGAAACTTTGAATACTGAAAGAGTGTTTGGAAGTGGAGAAGTGGAGAGCTGTATAAAATTTGACTTATTTGAGACGTTTAAAACACAGGTTTTTAAAGTGTAAATAAGTGCACTATCTTTTTAAAGTGGAGATTTCTCACTTTTTTTCCTACAGATCCACATTTCAAAGAAGTCCAGTCTCTGCAGCACGTTTTTTTTTATAATTTTCTTCTTCATCATCTTATTCTTAAATGCTTCTTTGTTTAACTATTATTATCGACTTATCTTTTTATACGCTTAATATATTGGAAAAATCTGTATTTCTTTTTTATTACCACACTTTGTTTTTATAACTTTGTCTGTCCGGATTTCTATCTCGTTAAAAATCTTGTAATTAAATTTTGACCCAATTTTCATTTGCTCAATCGATCTCAGACTTTAAAATCTACACGTGTGTGTGCCTGACGAAATTACAGCACATAATTTGTAAGTATTACGAATTTTTGAAGTCTAATTTTTGAAACCTACTTTTTGAAATTTAATTTTGGAAATCTAATTTTACAAAATCCCATTTTTTAAATTAATTTTTAAAATCTAATTTTCGAATTCAAATTTTTGAAATCTAATTTCTGAAATCTAATATGATTGCAGCGGTATTTTGAAAATTTATTATTCTCCCACCTCCCAAGAAGGAACTGTCAACGCCGAAATCCTCCCAACTTTCATCCTTCCTACTACATTACTACATTTTCTTCACACTTTTGTAATTTCATTCAATCAATATTTCCCCAAATTTACGGAGCGAAAGAAAGTAAAATCCGATCAACATTTGACACGTTTTTAAAAAAGTTTTAGTATTTCAGAAAGGAATTTTGTTAACTTAGAAAAGGATTTAATAATTTGGCGAGAGACGATAGAACTTCAACTGTCTTGCCTTCCTTTTCTTTGTACATAAACTTTTTTCATTCGCCACTTTTGTCCTTATATTTTTTAACAAGTTCTATGAAAGCATAAAATAACAATATATTTGATTAATTTCTTCATCACGATATACTGTGAATATGATATCACATTCAGATTTACATAAAATGGCCGATAAAAAATCTTAAGTCCAAATATTACACAGTCTTTCCCCATCGAGCTAATACACGTAACAACATGTGGAATGTTTATTTTAAACCAATATCAAATATAGAATCAGTATTGCAACCTTTTGCAACTTATTATACTTAGAAATTGTGCACAGCGGCCGTTTTGTATCAGCTTTACTATACAGTTCTATACTTAAACATCTGATCTCAGTACATGACCATAGCCAGGATTTCGATAGAGAGGAGACATAGGTGGGCTCTTTAGCTCTTGTTTAGCAATTTGCTTGACTACAACTATGTAATCAGGACCAATATCCATTTCATAAGAAGGGGTCATGTGCCCAGGTGCCTGCCACCAGCCTACGCCTCTGCATTAGTACATGCACACTCAAGTCATTGTTTCTCAGCAACTTGTGACAAGTTCTTTCTAGTTATGTTTAATGATACATAGAACTTACAGACAATTAGGATCAACTTTATCATTAAAAACTAAACAAACCTTTATCTAAGATATCTCACTTAGTTCATGATTATTCTATATCATGTTCTCCACAGCGTACGATTTCGTAGTCATTTCTTCACAGCATACTCTCCTGCATGACTTTTCCTCATATTGACCTTGAGACCATTGTTTGATCTTTTCTTTACTGGCTTTTTCTGGTCAAGAAGTTTTGTACCTCGAGGTTTTCCACATACACTTTTTTTTCTATAAAATAAGAATTTTCCTCTTTGCAGGCTATTCTACCATTACGAACAATGTGAATGAAAACAGTTCGAAATTTGAAGTTTCATGTTTTGTCCTAGAAAAGTAATCATCATCAATTTTCAACGCTCTCCTAGCCATGACGGTGGATGATCTGATAGCAGTATCTGTCATCTGATGTTTGCATGTCCTGGATATCAACAAGATCACATTCTCTTTAGCTCTTCACTTCGCTGAACATTCTGGTTTACCGTCTTCTTTGAAACATATTCCTCTCGTTTTGTAGGAGTATAATTCTCCTTTTGTCTCAAATTCCCTTTCTATTAGAACTTCCGACGTGCGTAGTGAACTTAACAATGGACAGTTTATAAGCTGAAATTGTTTAAATTATTGAAATATAAGCTTTTTTTTGGTTCTTTGTAACAGCAATCAATTGTATCGTAAACTCTATTTATTAAATTAGAATGGCTTAGTTTACAGTTTTATTACGACATGCGGTTCGCATAGTTCTTATAAAGGACCAATATTATCAACACCGATCAATACTAGACCATTTTAGCCTATTTGATGTGATGTGTGCCCAACAAGGGAATACGTGGGTGTGCCCATAAAACATAATGCAGATTTTAGCCACTTGATGTGATGTGGGTCCCACAAGGGAGTTACGTGGATGTGCCCACAAAAAATTAATTCAGTGTTTTGTATGAAATGTCTTGATTTGCTCTGAAAGAAATTTTAAACATTTGAGTAAAAAGGAAGTAAGGAGTACGTAATTCGTGGGATAACTTAAGAGTTCGGACAACGCATTTCTGATGATCTATACTGTTGTTCTGTTCTTATTTGAATTTAATTGTAAGGTCTTTAGGCAATTTTGGCTCAGGTCGGATGGATCATGATGGGATTGGTGGAATGAAGAAATTGGAAGGGAACGGGAGAACCCCGCGAGAACCCACGCATACTGTGTTTGTCCAACACAAAATCCACATAGGACAAGCAGAGATCGCACCGACGATCCCAAGCACCAGAAGGTGAGCGCTCTACCATTGAGACACCTCACCCCTGTTCTGTTTGCATATTTACTTATAAGTGGCATCTTTGTCCAGTTGATAAAATGCTGTAATTCTAACTGAACTATCGGTTTAGAGCCTCGCTTAAGGGTTCTTTTTATCTTTTATTTCAGGTATCCCGAAAAATGAATGTTGTCTGTGTTTTGTTGTTGTTTCTTTATCACTCCAGTTACTGAAAAATTCCATGCAGCCACGTTTCCTTTCTTTTTAGAAATGTTTCTTACAATTTTTCACAGTGCATATTGCATGCAACCTGGCAGAAGCAGTTGGCCTTTTCTGGCTCACCTAGAGATAAGTATTAGCTAGCCAAGGTGGGTTTAGGTGTACCCTCGGCGGGAAACTATGTAGGACCTACACAGTTGTTCTATATCGGTCAAGATAGGCAAAACTGGGGTACATGTAGATCGTCGATATTGGACCCACATCGATATTTCATATGAACAACAGCCTCGTGTTACTGAGGAAGATACTGTCACGAATTCCTCTGATATGACTGAGGGAAAACTAGGCATCTACGTCTCCAGGCTCAGACCACGGAACTTGAGGTTATCAGATCAACACTGCAGCAGAACCATCCTATTTCTGCAGTTGTTGAGTAAAAGTATCTTAGTTGCCTATTTTACTAAATCTTACGACATTTTTTTCAGGAGACTAACCGTCATATTTGTAACCGCTTTATTTCCAACAGACATTTCTCAGTACAGAAAGAACTGCCATCCCTTGAGGAATGCTTGTTGCGTCACTGTTGACAAAAATGTTGGTTACAACTTTGTTGGAGCTGGACGGGTGCCCGAGCGGTCTGTGGCGGTAGGTCATCTGCTCGAAGGTCTCGGGTTCGAGTCCAGGCAAGGGCATGGGTGTTGATTTTTTAACAGGTAAAGGGAAATCGTGACGGGCCGAGGCAATGATGGTGATGATGCTATAAACTAAAAAAATGATTTAAATTATGATATTTGGACCTGCAACTTAAATAAGAATTGAAGTCCAGACACTTTTCTTCGTCATTCTGTTGGATGCTAATAAACAGCAAGAAATGGTGACCTACATTCCCGCCAAGTTTGAAATGCTTGTTTTCCTTGTAAGGTTGGAAATTGGCACCCATATCATTATTCCTTTCAAGTCCTTAATTTAGAAAGCTTATTTTAACAATGAAGTTGCTCTTTAAAACTCAGATTAGAGCAGA
>JAGDQP010007420.1:32718-47924 GCA_022664845.1 Lepisma saccharinum | reverse complement strand
ATAATAGCGTGTAATATTTTTCGGCTTTTACCTTTCGATACTGTAAAAATATATTTTAAAATCAAGAACAAAGTTCTTAACTGTGCACCGAGTAAATATTTTGTTTAACAAATACGATATCTATATTCTAATTGAATTTGAAATGAAAAATAAGATATCATAGGTATTTCCAAACACGCATATTTTTATTCCAAGTTAAAATGCGAAAGTAAGCGCTCTCTCATTTTCCTCACCTGCACGAAAACCTTCACTCTCAAATTTGAAACAGAATCTCTTGTGTTAAAGAAAAAGAAAACATGAAATTGACACAACCGTAAGAAAAGAAGTTCCTAACTACAATGAAATTGAAATAAGTTTTGTCTATGCTGTGGTTGGCTATCCTGTATTTTTTTTAATAAATCTGACTCTTCTTACCTTATAGGAAACATTCTTTGTAAGATTATGAACGAAAGAATTTTTAGAGAGGAACTGTCAACAAGTTACATGGCTAATCTTCTTATACATACAAAATCTTGTTTTTTTATTTGTTTATTTTTTGAAGAAATCTGATTCCTAACATGTTTTGAGGTTCTACCAGAACTGTCCCTGTGACTTCTTTACACAGTATCTTACTTTTTTTTACTACTTAAACCGCTTCTGTCACTAGGTTTTACATTTCAAGATGAAAATGTTTCTGCAGTCTGATGGAAAATAAGGTTTTGAATTTTAATTTTCACATTTAGGCACCTTTATCCCAGGTCAGGACAAGGTACGGGATGGATATGAAAAGGTGATTAGCCAGGGTGTAATTTGATGGTACCAACTCGATATTAGCCTGGTGTGACTGACGAAAAGCCCTCGACAATCGTCAATCAGGATGGTCGATAATTGCGATTTATCTCAGGACCTACTGAATGCAATGTAAACGCTCTACCTTCTACAGTGCATTGATGATGTGTTCAAATGAACACTCCTGTAGTACTACGTTTCGGAATTTAGCGGAACACGAGTTACAGGACTTGAAAGTTCGCGAAATTTTGTTTAGAACGCCTTGAGGGCATGCAACACTTTATACATATACTTGGAATTTATGTATTTTCCCCTTTACTTTCAGACGAAAGGTTGTGCTGAAGAAACGTATGTTAAAATAAAGGTATTGATGAAATTGAAATGTTAATTAACTACACTGATCCATGCCAAGTGCAAATATGTAAACACAAAGAGACACAACAGAAAATTCCGTTCCGTTTATTTCCTAACCGATTTGTTTCCAGGAATCGGTGATGCTGCAGACTTCAGATAGGCATGGGGTGCCACTCGGTGTGCACTTGGGAAGAAGATGCACGTGGGTTCGAACCCCGTCTCGACTACCGTGAGTAAATGTTTCCAGTGTCTCTATCATTTCAGTACAGGAATATCGAGATCTTATTTAAGTTTTGGCCGCTGAATTCCCAGTCCTGCTGACGGAAGAGTACTCGCCAAGGAAAGTCATTCCCCAGACGTGATACCAAAGGTTTATAATATTTCCGAATTTCACAAGAATTTTCTCGCTAAATGTTCAAAACTGCAGGAGTGTTCATTTGAACACATCATCAATGCACTGTAGAAGTTTCATGCTGATTTGTGAGGTATATCGGAGACAGTTTTCCTGATTTTGTTAGTAACTTTTTCTTAAGTTGCTCTGGTTTTGATAGAAACTTGATCATGAAAATTAATTTTCACGTGATCAATTATTTTCTATTACAGTCTCTTTCCCTACCTTGTACACTATAAAAATACATTTTTTGTGCAGACATCCTTCCTAAATACTCTCTCAGTTTGTGCTCTGGAGTGTACAAAATGTCTACCAAATATTGTTGGAGTAACTTATTGAAGGCAACGTAGTGAACGAAAGGGGACAGATGTACAGAAAAAATGAATTTGAATAAAAAACGTAGCAAATGGTTGCTTTTAAACAAGTGTGAACTTTGTTACATTGTGGTATTTATCAAGTATTCGATGTGGAACATTTCTGTCCAGGATTTTAATTCAAGATTAAAAATAGCTCAAGGATTTGAAATTATCAAAAGGTTATGTTGAATACGTTTTAATCAAGTATGGGTTAGAATCCAGTTGCGTATACTAAGACAAAAGTAAATGTTGGGTACTCATTGAACGCAGTGTTGTATAATAGTTAGCGTGACAATGAAAATGGGAGGATGGAACACAATTAAGAGAGATAACTTTGCTTTGAAAGAACATAACACTTTCGACAGTGCCATAATAAAGATCATAATGACCCAAATAAATAGGTTTTGAAGTAACAAATATATCGTTTACAAGAAATTATACATTAGTGAAAAGACTTGGATTCTTAGCTTAGCGATTACATCATTCTTACCAATAAGGACAGCCCACTTCGCTTGGAAAAATTCTAGTTCGTTTTGCTCCACTTCAAAAAATTCCTTCTTTGTATTGTTTCAATAATACCATTTTTTTCGTCTTTTTTCGTTTCATCTTCACACTAATCCCCCTCCTCGCCCGTCTGCCCACTTAAAAAAAAAAGTCAACCTTCACGTTTTCTTTCACCCGTCATATTCACCTTCAAGATTCTTCTCTTTTCAAGAAGAAAAGATATTTCTTTCTCTCGCCCCGTTCCGCCACAGTAACCACGCCAGTTCCAAAAACTTCTTGCTTTGGTTGCGCTCTTTCTTCGTTCCTGCTGCCCAGTCAAGTGTACCTTTGAGGGCAGTTTCGCCTTTGCGTGAGGGCCAACGGAATCTCCTTCAAAGATAACAACTAGATTAGATTAAATGATTTTCTTTCGGCTGACTGAAGTACATACAAAACTAACATCATCTCTTCTACTTTTATTTATTATTTTTAATGATTTTTTCTTTTTTAAGATTTGGAATTTGTTTTGTTACAAGTAAATCTTTTTTTACTTTGAACATTTTACAAGGGAGGATAATTTAAAGATATATTTTACATCGCTATAAGAAGTTTGTGAAAAGTTTCTAATTTTCCTTCACTGTCAATATTCTTGTCTTGTTATTGCCTACCCTGCCCTCTGGTGAATACTTTAGGAAGGGAAAAAAAGCAGAGAAATAATCTCCATTCATGATCCGTGCATTTCTTTCTATATTTAAAGAAGCTTCCTTCTTTATCAATAGATGGCTCTGAATATCCTGATATATTCAAGTTCATCCCTAGCAGACCTGTATTCATGATGCATTCAAAGAGGAAACCTGAGTAATCAATTACTTTTACGTGTGGGGGATATTTGAATGCTACAAGTGTACTAGAACAAGCAAAAATTGACGGAATTGACTGAAAACACACGAAATCTTTGAGGACATCGACTTTATTTTCTCGTAAGTGTCATAGAACCTACAGAAATTTATGGATTCTGTGTATTGTTTATTATCTTCAGTAAACTTGCATTGACATGTAGGCTACATGCAAGCACGTATTAGGAAATTATGACTTAGTTAATTACGACAGATCAATTATTTCAGAATGGGTGTTGAAAGAATTTGATAAATGCACAACAAGAGGAAGTATGTGTTGTACCAAAACAGGAAATTCCAATCAAGAATACGTTACTAATTAATATGCAAACATCTAATTGATTAACAGGATATTATGTGTACTTAATACATGCAAGGTGGCAGGATGACAAATTCTATGAAGGTTGTAAGAATATATATATCTCTCTCTAACACGTAGACTGGGATATCAACCTGTTTAAGGGGAAATGACTACAATCTGACATTCAAGTGACTAACCAGAAACCGGAAAGCATCAGTATTGAAAAATATTTTTCCCAAAGACACGATCAGCTTAAGATTTTTTTCTGAAAGAAGACATCAGAGTAATTCCACAGTTATATCCTATCAGAATCAAATAAGTCATATCACAGACATTCACCCAGTCAATAGATTACATTTCGACAACATCTATTCATCCAAGCAACAGTTATTTCTAAATCATATGTGCATTAGTATTGACTGAGTTGACAACGTCTGTTGCCTCGGATCTATGTATCCGACACAATAGATACAAAGGGGCAATTTCTAGCTTCTAGGTTTGCTACAATACTTTGTCAATAATATTAAGTTTTGAAATAAACGCTTTTTTTTATACAGTGAAAATAGATTTTCCAAGTGTGTAGATATGTGGGGTTGATTTCACATTGTCGCTTTCTTTGCGCGAATTCTTTATATGGATACTTAAAGGACATCACTATTGTTCAATAAAAATTTGTTCTGTCATTTCTACAAGAACTCAAAGAGCGAATTCATATATCATCTTTCTTGATATGCTATCATCTGTCAAGCCGATAGATATATGAATCCAGAACGTGCAAAAATTTTCGTTGGTGGTACACGTAAAGATCTGTAGTTATTCTACCGTGAAAAATCATTCTCGTATGGGAAGAGGGGGGGAATGACAATAGGACTGATTGGACTAACACGATTGTTTCGTTGGAATTCAATATTAATCAATGCCACTTGTATCAAGGTTTATTGACAGTTCTGTCATTTTGGAATGATATCTTTCTATTTAAAGTACCAAAAAAATTCTTTTTCGTTTAGAGAAAACAATGGTCTGTTGATCATCTTCACGATAAATATTAGCATTCCTCCACAATAACTTCAATATTATCTTCTTATCTATATTTCTTTGTTCCTCATTTGTTCTTCATTCTTTTCCAAAAATAAATCAGATTGAATGAAGTTAGGAAAAGTCAATAAGTGTCCTCATCCAATTTTAATAATTTATTGGAACAATAGTACCAAACTTTCAATTCTATCATTCTTTTTATAATATATTGTATTCTCTTTGTTTCTCAATAAGCTTGTTCCAGCGTTCCACAAGCTTCAATATATTCAGCCATTCTTCTTCATTTTGATCTGTGCAGATCGATGGTCTCTTAAGCAATCTTTAGGTGGACGAAACAGAATATCTTCACCTTCAATAGCATAGTGGTAAAGTAAGGGTTCACACGATTGAGCTTGACTATTCGGTTAGTTCTTTTAGGACGCATCATGCACAGACTTTATGAAAGCAAAGCTTGTTATGGATAATCTCATATATAACTTACTTGTTCATGTTCTCAGCAATGGCTGTGAATGAGCGCCAACTCTTTCTTTGTTCTTCACGTTTCTATGGCCATATTTGAACTTCTCAATCATTTCGCCGAGATAGAACTCTGTCCACGTATTGTACTGAATTCCTTCGATGGATTTCGTCTTCCTTGGAACAAACGGAGAGCCGAGCAGTCATCTTTACTGGTCAACAGCAGCTAAGTAAACAGAGTGATGAAGATCAACCAATCGAAACAGCGACACCAAACACATCATCCACGGATGTGGATGCGCAGGCAGCAGTACAGCTAACCTGGAAACTACTGGATCAGAAGTGCGAATATTTATAAACTTACCCTCGTACTTTAATGAATGAATTTCCTCATTTTCTAATGTGCCGCAGCTGGTAACCTTCAGGATTAAGGAATATATTCTACGCACCATCCCGTCATTCGCCTGGTAAACTTAATCCGGATGGTTAGCGTGAACGGGACTCGATTCCGCGTTACCTCTCTAGTATTTATCTGAAATCATTGATCATTACCAGTAGGCCACGGAGGCTTGATTTCGACAAAATCTTAAATAGATATATTGTATATATTGTGTTCCAGTTATATGAGTTTATCAGCTCGCTGTTTTGTACTCAAGGGATTGTGGGATCAATGCCCGATAGGACTATCAATGATTTCGGAATTTGGTGAGCGTTAGGTCCCGTTCTAGAACATTAAGCTTATTTCGATCCGATACAAGATAAAAAGAACAAACATTGGTTCACTCTGTCACCACCTTCAGTCGATAATGTTACCATATAAAAGAGACTGAAAAGACGGATCATAATGTTAAAATGAAAGTAAAAAAGAGCTTTAAAATGGTGTTATATTTTATTTTGTAATCAAAAATCATTATAAAGCTGCCAGGCGCTTAAACTATCCTATTGCGTCATTTCTGCTTGGTATCTGGTTATTATGGACAAACTTTTCCTGAATTTTGAATAGATTTTAATTGTTTCATTTAGAGAAAGGTCTTGTAATCTACAGGGTGATTATAAAGATATTGCAAACTTTCATGTTGGAAATTTCTTAGAAAACGATGCAAAAGTGTCTTAGTGAACATGCATCTTCGTTTTGGAAAAAACTTGGGCCCGAAGTTTGAAAAATTGCTAAATTTAGATTGTAATAATAACAAAATTAAATTAACTATAATAGAACCTACGCCATGCATTTGATTTTCTTTTGTATAGTAATCACACTGCACTAAAATCATAGAATAATCCCTGAAGGATCTATTTTCAAATGTAGTTCTATTAAGTTGTATAATTGCAATGGTTGCATGTAAAAACTTTAAGATAGAAACAACTATGTTATGTCATTACAACAAGAATTTCTTTTTCATACAGTGATTGCATTTCCAAAATTTTCTTTGGATAATTCTACTTGCCAAATAATATACAGAAAGAAAGAAAATACCAAAGCGAACAAGACTCATCATAACATTCGCTGATGCTCATCTGTTCTTTCTTTTTCAATTGCAAATGGCAAAACACATGTGATTAGGCGCCTATCTCCTCCTTCCATTGGTTCTGAACTTCAATCTCATGTCAATACTTGTCTTTTCTTCTCTATACACTACAGGATGAAAATAATTATCAGATGGCTTACCTAAGTTCACTATAACCTTGCTTGTAGATTATATAGAAAACATAAATTTTAGATCATTTGACTGACCGGAGAAACCTCTTTTTGCGTCTCTCTCTCCTTCCCTTTTGTTCCTCGTCACCCCTCTCTCGATGTTTCTCTTCACAATCTCTCTTAACCATTTGTGTTGATTCTTCTAAAATGAAATTTTTGCAATTCTCACATTGTACGCATGTGTGGAGCTTTTACCGTTCAATAACTTGTATCTGTTGTTTTGTCTTAAAATACATATAGTTTTTGTAATGAGATCCAGACAAAGTATCCATTTATCATAAGTTCTCATCATCAGCATAACGAATCATTACAGCCACACTTAAATACTAAATGAAATTTAAAATGTAAAATGTGTCAGCTTTATATGTGTACATGTACTTGGTCCTTCAAGATGTCCTTAGTCAACTGTTCGTTTTTTAACCTTGAATTTTCTTGCGATGATGTCGTTATTTTGTTAATTAATTAATACTGAATCACAAAACCAGATCAAGCTATTTCACGTTAAACTGGAATACTTGTAATTTTTTTGTTTGTTTGTTTGTTTTCTTCATAAATAAAGCTTAACTATCTCTTAAAATAATATCCAGCGCCACATATCGTACAGATATCAATGATATAAAAATCCTAAAATCACAATACAATATTCATTACCTGAAAATTAACATACATTAAATTAAAGAACAAAATTACATTTTTAAATATGAAACATACTACATTTCAATAGTTTTTAACGCTGCTTTATAAGCCTTTTTGTTTGAAATGGCGCAAATAAACTTTTGAGTATGTGTAAGAATTATGCAGCATACATTGCTTTCGTTGTATCTTCACGTTCAGTCGGCCATCTTATTGATCGTATATTCTACGTATTTTAATAAAGCCGTAGTGACCCTAACCGTTTTAAACCATTATAATTGGTAAGACAACAATGTAATTGAGTAGCCATGGAATAATTGGTAAACTAATGATGTTTATTATTTAATATTTGAAGAAAATCTTTACATCACATGCGGAGAGAATTATAGAGTTAAAATTGTCCTTGATAGGGGCAGAGAGAAAATTTGAAACTTTAATTTAATTGAAAGGAAATTGGTAGGTAAGTAGATAGTAGTAGCTTTTCTAGCACAGTTTTAAACTTAGGTATCAAATTCTATTATACTACTTGAAGTTTAGTGAAGTTCAAATTCAGTTACAGATTGAATATACCGCATGTGTTAAGGTCCGAATCAGACGATTCAATAAACAATTCTTCTCGGGGTGCAAGGCCATGATCAACCGAGAATGGCAGATTGCGTGGTCCGTTGATTACAAGAATATTTCTTAGGACAAGGACTTGGTTCTTTTTTTGTGGAAAGGCTCTAATTCAATTTGTTCTGGCGGGAAACAGAGGCACCGAGAAATTGCGTGTCTATACCACGAGAAAAGCAACAAAACCATTTTAATCAAAATTGTAAAATAAGGGTGTAGGCCTAAATACAATTAGGATGATATATTTATTATAGGAACATTGTAAACAACATTAACAGAAGATGAACTAAAATATTTTAAATAATATAAACCGAAATAAAGACGACAGGAAAAGAACGTACTATGTGCATTTTCTTCATTTTGCAGGAGAGCGTTTTAAAAGTTTACTGCACATCAAATTAAGATTTGCTTGTAACAAACGGACTTTGCATATCCTCTTCGTGCACGATAATCTGTTTTAAAAAAGAGCCCTTCAAAGAGTCAATATCCTCTTATCCTATTTACTATTTTCCTGTTGCCCTATTATCTCAATTTGGGCAACATAGACATAATACATTCTTTCCCTGTGGCCTTGAATTGCTTAAAATTACTAAATCACAAATTACACTTCTTTTGCAATTTAATGAGAAATGTAGGTTTGTTTACCCTCACAGTGTTATTCCTTTCTGTACGGATGTACCGCAATATCATGTACACTGTGAAATAGTGCAGCGAGCTAACAATGTTTGAGAACCGAAAGCAGTACTGTTCGAGAAAGCAGTACTGTAATGTGAAGTATGCTTTAGAACAGAGAAATTTCATTCATATTTAGCAAGCCAAATGCCAACAGCAAATAATTATTTTTCGATTTTGTTCTTCGCGGAAAAAACGTTACATTTTTATAGATATTGTAGAAGTAAACGTTTGGAAGACTTCCATGATACTGAATTACCTGTGAGCAGATAAGATAGATAGGAAGATATTCTCAGTAAGCACAAGGATTAATATTTTTTTAAAAAATAAATAAAAACTTTTAAAGACATACTTTTCTTAAACAATATGTACTAAAATGTAAAAAATGATTTTGTTCATGCATGACTAAAAAGAAAAGCATGTGGCGCGCTCTTATATACAGTCACTTTACAAATTCTTGAATTGGCGCGCCGCATGCTTTTCTTTTTAGTCATGCATAAACATTTTTTTTAGTATTTAGTATGAATAGTTTAAGAAAATTATGTTCTTAAAGAGTTTTTCGAGTTATTTCTGTGTTCGTATACTTTCTCTCAAGTTAATGTTTTGTGACCCAAATCCTAAAGTGTTCTGCAACCAGTCAAACTCAACATCATTGCAGGCTAGTATTCATTTTAAGATAAAGAAGTTCATATTAAAAAAATATTAAAAATATGCTTTTAAAATATATAAACACATGAAAGTAACAATGGAATATTGTATTGTCACCCGACTTACGTCCTGTGCAAAATTTCATCATTGTATAATGTGAGGAAATGACTTAAATTAACGTTGCAAGATTTGAGGACGCCACAAACAATTGTGAACTAAAGAAAAGTCTCTAAAAATAACCACCATTTCGTTTATTCAGTTAAAAAAAAAAGAACATTTTCCTTGAACTTGAACACGAAATCGTAAATGGGAATAACCACCAAACTAACTGAAATTGCACCCTTCTAGTCAGCTATTTTTATGCAAACCGTCGGGAATTTTTTCCAATAAAAGTGTCGTAGAATATCAGCTGAGAAGTTCGCACTTAAACCAAGGAATACAATATACTGAAGAAATTGTAGAAATATCATTATCAAAAATATATTTGAAAGTTTACATCGCTCTTTCTGCTGCTTTTTCAGAGAAAAAATAAATCAATCTAGAAAGTTTAGGGGGTGATGCCAGGGGCTTGCTATAGAGAGTCTATGAAGGATGTGAATTAACACACAAACTTTAAGGCTAGACCAGAATCAGTGACAAGTCTCCGATAACCCCTTATAGTATTTAGCAGTCTTTTCGTATCAAAATAAAGTTGCTTATAAGTTACGAAACATGATCAGATAAAGACCAAAAAATTGGAAAAAAAATGTTTGCTAATTGAAAACGATTGTACACGTATATATGCTCTTCTCATTTTTTATTCATACTATGATAGGAAATAAGATATTCTTGCAAACACCAGGTGTTACCTCAATAGACAGGTTGTTAAACGGATATCTTTCCATTCACGCGTTGAAATCACCACGATTTCTGTGCTCTGATTTCAAACTTTCTCTCTCTCTCTCTCTCTCTCTCTCTCTCTCTCTTTCTTTCTTTCTTTCTCTATGCCTATGTGTTTGTATATGTGTGTGTATGTATGCATGGATAGACAGATCCGGATCTACTTTGCAGTCCTCGATATCACAAGGTCAACAAGCAGTCAGAATCTTTTATCAAAACGTGCAAGTTATTTTTACACATTTTCTGTACAACCAACACTCACACAAACACAACCACACACATATTCACACACGCACTGGGAGGTTAACTTAAGTAACACACGATTCACAAAAACATTGGCCTCGCATTCGGGAGATCCGGGATTATATCTAGGACATTTACCCTGACTAAACTTCCTGTAGCCTTCGCCCTGTTAACAAAAATAATTTGGGGTCTATTCTAGATTAGGGTCACCATAGTTGTTGGTTTTTTTTGTAGTAGTTTTTCGTTAATTCCATCCTCTTTTTATTGTCTTTTGTTTTGTATTCGTTAGGTTAGGTACGTTAGCTTAGGGTAGGTTCGATTACGTCATGGAAAGCAAAGTTAGAGTAATTTGATTATGAGAATCCTTTACTGACTTTGTTCCTATTTAGTTTTCATTATATAAGTTCATTGTCGGTAAGGTCAGGTTCGATTATGTATCTTTACACTTTCGTTTCTTTCTTTTAAAATACATTTCTATCTGTCTGTTCGAACCTGACCTTATCTAACCTCTGCTAACGCATGGTCACTAAAAATGCAAGTAACCAAATTAATGTGAACACATCGTGACACATTTTGACAAAATTGGGTACTGGAGCACAGGAATATCCTTAAAAGGAATTCACAAAAGCTGTCGTAAATGAAAAATTGAACGCAAATTATATAACTCCCCTAAGTATACTCGAATTCACAGAAGTAAGATACGCCAAACTTAAACCAGTGTGCGAATTAACAGAGGGATGAGGGGGAAATCTCCCTAGAAGACTGCGTGTGGACACACGTATAATGCATAATATTCGATTTATCACCTCGTTATTTTGTTATCAACAACATATATTCCCCCCGTAAAAGTACCTTAATTCGCACATTGTGGCAACCTTAAAGAGTTTTTTCAGAGTTTGTACTCAACAAACACCGGGATGATACCATCAACTTAGGCCTTGCCCGCATCCTTCCAGTACCGAGCGGCCGTTGATTAGTGGTACCCCTCGAGCATGAATTCTTTTAATTTAATTCTAAGAATATCAGTTTAAATATATCGGCGGACCATCCTGACTGAGGGTTCTCCAGGGTTTTCCCTCAGTCATACCAGCCAAATGTCGGGATTGCAATTTCAACATAGACCTTCCCGAATCCATTCCCCTTCCCTATCCCGACCTGAGCCTTAGACACCTAAACGAAATAAATAAAATTTAAATTCATTGTCAATTCAAAGTGCGTAATATTAATTACACGACAGATAGAGTAAACCCAATTTTAATATATCGTGCTAGAAGAAACTCACAAGTGGAAGCTGATTTATTTGAAAAATAATTTGAAATAACTTTAAAAAAAAAGAAATAGAAAATTGTGTTTGTCAGAGTTTGAACTCGCGACCCCAGGCACGAAAGGCGAGCACGATAACCACCAGACCTCCGAGATTTGTTTATTCTGATGATAAGAAGAACACAGTATTCATTGGAAATTATCGATGTTCTGCGCGCATCCGATCTTATAACAAAGAAGTATGATATTTTCCATGTCATAGCTTTGCTTTTATATACTTTGGATAAAACAAAACTAAAAGCTGAGCAAATCAATACTTTTTAATTAAAAAATTAAAACTCTGTAAGAGCTTTATCAACTATCTAACTAACTACTTGACTTCATCAGACACTTCTAACGAGCCAGTTATCTGGTTCTTGATTGGCCTCCTGCCAGCCAATTTCCATAACGTCTACACAAAGTGAAGTATTAAGTAACAACATTCCTTGATTCCTTTCCTCCCCCTGTTCCTACTACATCTATGCTTGCAATCGGGGATTTTGAAATTGTCATTACATGTGTGTTACGTTACAATGCTACGAGATATTCGCGCGTAAATTACTGGTGCGACCACCTCCTTCAAGGACTCGTTTCGTAGATTTACGAAATCACTCTTTTCATCCTGGATTAATCTGAGATATATGTTGGTTGAAAAGTAAGTTCTTAAGATTCTGGATTAATTCATCCTTGATCTTGATTTACAGATCAAATGTTTTTATGAACCCAGGGAACCTAAACCGTAGATGCCTAAAGGCCGTAAATAAAATTCAAATTTCAAATGGAAGCGGGGTAACTCGCTGACAGTATCAAGTTTAATGGCTGACTTAATAACACATTTCCTATAATCTGTGTAGCTAAGTGAGATTTCATTCTCAATGTTCTTAGTTCGATTCTCCGCCTGGATTTAAAAATATTTTCTTCAAGGAATTAAGCACTGTAAATGTAGTTCGTGATTGCTACTGAAAAAGATATATCCCATAAAGGGAGAAAAACACAAGACAGAAAGAGGGGAAGGGGAGAAACGCAGACTGCGTATTCTTAAGCGTTACAATTTAATTTATGTCCATGTTATCCGCTATTTTTTTTGCATCTTTCCTTCTCTTCTCCTTTTTCGCTCTTTCTCTGCCTTCTTCCATGCTTTCTCTCTCTGTGTGTTGGTATGTGTATGTGCTTAAACAAGACAAGTTTTGTTGCGCTGCATAATGACGATTCCTTCATGATGTCCATATAATTATTTTCCTTTTCTTTGCATCAATTTCTATCTCTTAGAACTTAACGTGCATGGAATTTCTGCCTATCTATCTCGTGGTTCTTTAAATGATGCTGAACGAATCAACTCTTTATTTCTCCAAATGGAGAAATATCCTGGCATGCCATGTTTTGGCCCATGTTTGTACTGTCATGTTGGTTGTCTAAGGCGTACAGTGAAGCAATTCTCCTGGAGGAAAGAACTATTATTTCTTACAACTCCAGTCTCCATTTATTTTTGTAAGTGACTGTACAACTCATCTTGTTATGCTGTGATTTTTTTGTAATCAACTTATAAATGTAGATGGAATAAGGAGGAACAGGCAGTTCGACCGTGTTAAGAAATTATATCAGGAACTAATCTTCCTAAAATAGTATGTAAATTTATACGACATTCTCCAAAACACACACACACTTTCTTCTACATCTCCAAATTCATCGTTTCCAGTTAAGTTAATATATCATAACTACTGAGACAATATTTGGTGCCATATGTATGAAGAGAGACTCTTTTCGTAATTGTATAGAACTGAGTTTTAATTGCGAGGCCGACAAGAACCACATGCGCCACGGAATTTCCGATGCACTTACTGGCAATGATAATAATTGACAACAGGACTTGTAACTGTTATATTTATGAATCTCCTGTTATTCTTTCCAAACGTTGTTTGTGTTTGATTTTTTGAAGGTTTGAGAAAAAAAAATATTGAAACTTAAACTTATTACTGAAGAAGATTCAATTATAATCGTTAAGTTAATTGACAGATTTACTGTAATTTGATAGTCTTCCATAAATTGGATAAAATATATAGTTTAAATGAGTTCCACATTGATTAAATCTACTGGATTCGTGCCCTTGTTTATCGTAATTAATGTACATTACAGGATATGTTAACCAATCAATAAATATAATACAAAATTTAATTCACTTCACTACTTTGGACGGCAAACAAACTTGCAGACAAAGCTGTTTCGAGGCTTTGAGAGTATATTTAAATTTTGTTTACAACGGTGCGAATTATAGTCTTTATTATTGCAACGAAATTCTTAGCCTTTTTTAAAAATTAATTATGCTAAAAGAAAAACTAAGCATTTTGTGAGAATGAATGTTGTAGAGGTGTCAGCGTAGTACTAACAAGAACTTTGACCTTGTTGTGTTAGAAGAACCCAGGCCGCCACAGAAAACACTGAGAGAGGCATTCCATTCAGCAACATCGTGCGTGAGAATGAGTCTTTTCTTTATAGGCAGGGAAGTCACTTCCTTTCGCACGATGGTTGGCTGGTCGCTGGAGAAGTCCCTGATAGTTTTCCACGAGAGCAGAAGAACCGAGTGAAGAAGTTTGGTGGGAAGCTGGGGGTCTGTCTGGACGCTTAACTCGCTCACAAGGACATACAACCCAGCTAGAAAGAAGATGATAGCTCCTTGCAATCTGTCTGGGAATCTCCGGCGTTGCCACGTGAAGAATTGTAAAGAAAAAAAAAGAGAGAAGTCCCAGGATTTCACGGTACAATTCTCCTAACAACACCTTTCATTGTCTGTGAGAGTCCACGCTTTGAAGCAGTAAATAAAAAAGTCTTTTACCGGTAAACGGATTGTCAAGAACTAAAGATTACGTGAGATGACAAAGAAAATATGCAAAGGACAAAATAGCGTAAACAAAGAGCTAGAACCCAGCTTCTTCCTGTACTTGCGTCTTGCCTTCATTCTCACATAATTTCATCAAGCACTGATGAAAGGATGCGTTAGTATTTCACACTCTTTCAAGATTGTTTGTTCTTTGGAGAGAAAGAGACAATGAATCCTTATCGTTCAAGAACCCAGAAGCAAGCAAAAAAGCATCCTCAATGCTGTTAGGCTATGAAAATCAATACTGAAAGAGAATATTTGGAAAATGTGGGAAATACGTGGGCAATAATAATGGTAATATATTCTCTTATGGTGATTCACTGAAGAAAAGGCTGAAATTTAACAATTTTTTTAAAGAATTATGAAACATTCTAAATTTATTGAAAGAAAATGTATTGGCAAATACATGTATTGGAATTTACTGTGTTTTTGCTAAAAATTAACTAAAATATATTTATGAAGTTTCTTCAAGGCCAATGAGGAACGATGTTGACATTTGATATTGCGTAATCAATTTATAAAGTTCTGAAATATTGCTGACAAGTAATTTTTAAAAAAATGTACAAGTGACAATATCTGTACACGCTAAATATTGATAGCAAGATT
>JAGDQP010007420.1:0-32618 GCA_022664845.1 Lepisma saccharinum | reverse complement strand
GCAAGATTTATAATTGCAGAAATACTATGATATTGCAAAAGTATTGTAGAGAAATCGTTTAAACTTAACGAAAGACAAAATAAATTTCGTTAAAAGTTTGTAAATATCGTAAATTCATGAAAGTAAAATTCTTAAAGGACAACAAAAATAACACTGAAATGTTTAAAAATATTGCAGAGAAATGTACTTAAATAATTAACCTGGGAAAACATTTAAATGTCTTTAAAGTGGGTTTGTTCATTGTACCATGCGTTGCAAATGAACTTAAAGAAAAGTCAGAAATATTAACAAAATGTTATCAAGCAATACAGAACATGAAATAAATCTTGAAGATTTTTTTAAAGCTTATGAATAACGTCGGGCTTTACGTTATATAATGGTATACTGATTATACGACGTAATGTGTTTGTGAAACATGAAAAATGATCGCGAAAGCTGAAAGTTTCATTTACATTTGAATTTTATTTGTGGCCTTTTGGCATCTCAGGCTCAGGCCGAGAAAGGATATGGGAGAGGATAATGGGAGGTAGGCGGCCCGGATCGAGTTTGTAGGTATCATCTCTGTATTTGCCTGATGCGACTGAGGAAGAAAACTCTGGAGAAACTTCAGACAGCATGGGCGGCTGCCGGAGTCCTTCCCAGGACCTTCCGATTTCTAAATCAATGCTCTACCAACTCACCTACGGCCTCTCGATATATTTACTTCTGAATAATATGTCTTAGAATCAAATTTAAGAAATAATTTTTCCCTTCCTTCGACCAATAACATCTTTTGGGTGACCCCGGAATTAAGTAGAGACGTCCTTAGGCCGTTATCTTCTTCCAACTTAAGACAATAACAAATTGTCATCAGTTCACCTTGCTAAGAGAGTTTTTGGTGATGACCATGTCCCCAGGAAGTAAATCCATCATCAGTAACCATTTGAAGAAGAACTAACTACAATCGATTAACCTTACCCAAAAGTCATCCGAGAGCTACAGTTGATCTCAGTAATATTCGTAATATTTCTCATCGACTTTGTGTGTTGATCCGGACAACAAAATCTATGTGCTTTCAAAGAGTTAAAATTCTCCTTGTGTGTACATCTCAAGTTTAGTCTAGAAAACAAAATTATTTACATATAACAACGCGTTACTCATTCAAGATCTCCACAGAATCTTATTTTGCAAAGTATATGAGTGCAGGAGGGATGACATGTAGGATTTTTTTTTTTTTTCCTTTTTAGCTTGAACAAATTGTCACAGTGTGGTTGTTGATTTAGGCGTGTGATAATTCCTATGCACCCGGATCTTCTAGACATACCCATTGTTAAGGCGTAGATTGATTTTCTTGGAATGTTGCTAGGAGTGTTGCATTCTTCAAGTGCTTTGAAAACGCTACTCCTGCTGAAAACCTCCTCCTCTTCTTGACAATGACTCAGAAATAAACGAAATAAAAAAACAAAGTGTTAAAATAAAAATAAAATAAAAAAGAAGCAAGTAGATTTTGTCTCAGTAAAAAAAAAAATGTCATAAGTGAAGCGGGAAAAGAGCATTTCTTAACGTCCTTCAGACATCCTTGATAGGAAGATATCTTTTTGTCTTTTATTTTTTTGTTTTCTTTGAAATTGTTTGCCTCCCAAGAAGGTTCAATTCACTTTGAATTTCCTTGCGAATCTCTCTCTCTCTCTCTCTCTCCCTCTCTCTCTCCCCCTCTCTCTCTCCCTCTCTCTGGGTGTGTGTATCTCGATCGCTCTCGAATTCTGTTCTTTCTTCCGTTACATCCATGAAATGATTGGCGGTATTCATCCATGTTGTGATGGAGAAAATTGACTATCAAAGCTCTTTTCTTTTGCAAACACAAAGAAGTGGAAAAAAATTTTTGCAACTGGTATTAGTGTTGCATTTTACGGTAACCATGCGAGAAATTGAGACGATTTCAAGTTAATGTGACGTTCAATTAGTATTACATAGCGATCATTTTAATCAAAATTAACTGACCTTCTTATAATAAACAATAAAACAAAATTAAAACATAGATGCGGCAAGTGTTAAGTTTCTCATATGGTCAAAATTCCATGTTTTTTCTTTATTGTGGGCGATTAAGTTTATGAAATACTACTTCAAATGATATGTGAGGGTAGGATAAATTCATTATGGTCAACGAATTAATTCAAGAAAAGTTATTCATCAAAACACAAATGTCAATTAAATTTTTCCGAAATATCTCATTGGCTTCCACATAACTATGCCTAGAAGACTGTGGTGGTGGCTATAGTCGCAATCTCTTTTAGTACAATCTATGCAAAGATCAGCATCATCAGCTCGGTATCATGATTGTATAAGGAAGATTTTGTATCCTGTTATGAACTGTAAATTTATTCATTGTTAAATTTGCAATCAATCGCTGTCAATTTTATTTACCAGGATGTAATTTCACATTCATAATGGTTGTCTTCGTAATGATCTGTAGATATGCATATAGGATTTGCTTTTAATTTCCATCAACAATACCATGAACAATCACATTCTTTTGCACGTATCCATGTGAAAGCTTTTAACACGTTTTTCATAATATACCAGAAGATTTTAAACGTCAAAGTGTACTGTTCAGTAAGTATCAATATTAGTAATAATTTTAATGTTAAGAACAGAAGTAACCAGCCAATTACTATTATTATTATTTGTTATTTTTACATTTACTCGAAAATGTGAGAAAGTGTCTTCCAGTCTTAATTCGAGCTTCCTATAGTTGGCTCACATAATCTATTCTAAGGATTATACAGTGCCCAGTACACCATCTTCTGAAGCCCAGTCATACCAAATAATTATTCTTACCAGCCTCAGGAGTAGTGATAGTAATCAGATCTTAAAATGAGATATGAACAGACATTCATTCGAAGTTTAGGAAATTAGCTGCAACAGAGATTTGTCTAACAAGCAAACATACTGATGGGTATAAGAGTTCTTAACTTTTTCTTCCAACATGGTTAGAATGTCAAAATATGTGCACAAGCAAATTTTGTCAACTCGAGCGCAATTACTTTGCGACATATCGATAGTATAATAGTCATATTCTTGTTGAAGAGTGAAGAAAAAGTGTGGAAATACCCTAATATTTGTAAAATGCTGAAAGAAATCAAATACACAGTAACGGGTACTGGGTGGAAGGCTATCTTGAAGTTCGCCATATTGAATCTCGATTGGTTTTCTTAAATGGAAAGGAGGTCGTGTAATATGTCATTCTGACCTAGAATATTATGGGAAATACGTTTCTGAAGTCAGTTTTTCCGTAAATGTATTATTGTGAAGATAACAGTATGTGACGCTAACATGGGGTAATGATGCAATAACCTGAAAACTCGTATTTCGCCTTGAAATAGTGATGGAAATGAAATTCAAATGCGTACAAATCCATATTGATAGGGTACTGCACTATACTCAGGAACAATTTGTTTGGACACATATTTTGACATTCTAACCATGATGGAAGAAAAAATTAAGACCTCTTTTCTGCCCCATCAGTATGTTTACTTGTAAGAACCTAAAATGTCCCAAAGAATATTACAGTTTGAAGTAAATTTTACATTTTGAATGTGAAACGTCCAATAATTTCTCTTTAATCTAATTCAGATGTGCAATATATCAATTTTGATCAAGCTGAGTTTCGTTCAAATCTAACCAATTTTCCAAGTAACACGATCCTCCCAAAGATTGACCAATTATCCAGCAAACCCATTTTTATGTTCGTGAACTTCGCACGCTTCCGTATTTGATTCTTATTGATATTTTACGTCATTTTTATGTATATTAATTAAAAATTCAATACATAAATATATGTCATTATTTGGTTATAAGTTTCACTCCTACCTAACTCCTTCATATTAGCGAATATAAATGCTCTGCATAACCCCTTTAGCATTGCCACTGGAATGTAAAGGGAAAGTGGAACTGTTCTACCAGTTCTGCTTTATGGGCCTATCTCCTAATATCTTGCGTAGTTGACTGGCTGTGCAATTAAAAAGAGACAGGGAATAGCGCTCTAGAAGCTATTGTAATGCCATCACCGGTTTCTTTATGGTTATTGTTTGGTACATAATGCAATCTCCAAAGTCTCTTTCAATTCATTCTTATTGTCGGTTATAATCAAAACTTGAGCGGCACGTCTAGAGGAGTCACACGTACGTAGAACAATTTGCAGACGCGTTCTGAATGCGTCTCCAAAGAACAACACTTGTGAATTTCAACAGCCAGCCAGATTGGCCAATGAGATTTTTGGACAAGATTATATGAGAGAGGCTTCTTAATATGCAAACCTTGTGTGACTATAAGAATAAATAGTTCTTCTCGGTTTTTTCTTTAAGTATGGTCATGGACGTGTGCTGACCAAAAGTAAATTACTGTCCTTTCTTGGTTTGTGTTAAGAGAAATGTCTTTTCTTCTCTGTTTTTCATGAATGTTGCTAAGTGTTAAGCGTACCAACTTGTCTCACAAGGAATTCGTAGTGGCAACGTAAATTGAACAAGTCTATAAAATTAGTAACGCAAAGAAAATTTCAATAATAATTTTCGAGTTGATATTAATAAACTAAACATATTAATGTAATATTTACTGTAGCTACGAAAGTCTTCCTTTACTGAAGAAGAGATCAGAATTATTTATGAGAAAGTTTCTCAGTTCTATGATAGGAAAGTTTGTATTCCTTTTCGGACATATCTTGAAATTTCAATCAACATGAGATTTGAAGGATGGTTGAATAGACATATACTTGTCTCGTAGTCTTGAGGTTTTGGGCTAGAATTCCTTGATTTGTCATACTTGAGTTTTCTTTTCTGGTTTGCTTTAGTCTCGCCAAGCAAATGCTGTGAAGAAATTCTGAATGCCGCAACAGTCGCTACCTTGCTCTTCCTTGAACAACAAACAGACTTAAATAATAATAAGTCAATCTAATGTCTTAAGTTTCTGTGAAGCTCCTTAAACAGTTCTGTTTGTGTCCATGTACAGGACAAACATTCGCTTAGTTTTCCAACATGAAGACTGCCTCTAAATTTACGATTTATTTTCAGGTTTGTGATAAGACAGAAAATAACACAAATTTGAATTCCTCTGCTATCAATTTAATGTGTTTCAACATTTGAAAAAAAACCAATGATTTCATTGGTTTTATAAAATATGAAACTGAAGAACAGTAACTATTCTAAATTTTATCTCATATGGAAAATTTACGTTCCTATAATCTTTCCGAGCCACTTGAGGAGGTGCTCAGAAGCCATACCGAAATCAGGAACGAAGAGAAGCCACGATACGAAAAGATATTGTGTGATATTTCCTTTTGAATAGGCACCGTAATGATAGATTTTATAATAAGAGCAAATCCGCACAATATGATGGCTACATGAATTGTCCATTACTTCCACTTTAACTTCTTGTAAATATTTTACAGAATTAATCAGATGAAACGAACAGAGTAAATGGATTAATCTCACCCGTTATGATCAAAACTTCTTTAATTTACCATTTTTGATTAAGATTATCTTTCTGATTTTATTTACAGATTGTTCTTATTAAATCCAGAATAATTGTCACTGGTGTTAAAACTGCAAAATGACCTTGCAATGGTCTTAAATATTTTCCTGTTTCTCACAATGCATACTACTCTCCTATTTGAATCATCTTTCTTAGAACGTTAACTTGTTGACAGAACTTGGGTATTCCAAGTTTTGCTTTTTATACTTTTCTCTGCAAAAATTTTAGATAAGAATAGATACACAGTTTATTTTCTTTTTCATAAATTAGCTTTGATATTCATATAGCATCAACGCATTTCCGTATAATTTCACTTTCAGCCTTAAATTCTGGATATTAGCAGGAAAAGAAGAAAACATCTGCCATGAATTCATCAAATCTGACTAAAAAATATCCATCCACTTCTGAAAGCTGTTTACAAGAGAGTGCATGTTTTCTTCGTACATTACTGCGTCTTCCCAAACATCTTTTTGTTCATGTATTGCTTTGAAGTTGATAATTTTGATTCTACATCTTATAATACACAAGTTAGGCTAAGAAGTATTATTCTCTTCCTTTACACGTCGATGGCGTTTATTAACTCTGTGAACGCAGGAGAAATTAAGTTCATAGTTAGTTTTTCTTAGCCGTTCCGTCTCCCCCAGACATTAAAACAAAGTTCGAGACAGGTTAAAACTTTGGGTCGATGTAGTGTCTATTGACTTACGATAACTTGACTTCGAGACAAACTGTAATTGCAGATCATTCTTTGAACTGTCATCCTGGATTTATCTCAAAATTTCACAAATGTTTAGAACATTATAATAAACATTATTTATTAATTGCATTGTTACTTGCTCATATCTGTAACATTCATGACAAATTATGGTGACTTGACGTGAAAAACAGTACAAATCCAATGTTTTTTTACTTTCAATATTTGTTAATTGTTGGAATGATTACAACCATAGTTAGTCATACATGAATATTCATGTGGGTTGGTACAAGAGTATTTCAAAGGGTAAAAAACTGTTACAAAAAAGTCAGCATCATTGCCAATAAATGCAAATTCAAGCCATAATTTTGGACTCGTACTGTTCTCGCTCTAACCAATTCATATGTAGTGTGTGTGGGGTCTCTTGTTATCTATTTGAGGATTATTCTAATGTGTCGGCTAATGATATCATGTTCACACCGCACCATACTGTCATTTACATAAGATCTTAAATGGGCGGACTCTATGGATTTTGAGAGTTGTTTTTACATAAGACAGTGATTCACCGATACACCCACAACAGGTGAGGACCTTGAATGAGCAATAGAAAGGGCTTGTTCATTTCCTCATTAGTGGGAATAAGTATTCGTTTACTTTTTTTTTCTTCTAAATAATAGAACGCCATGAAATAGAAATTTATTTTGTTGTCATGCGCTTGAGCCATGTTTTATAATTATAATTATATCACACATGTTAGTGTTTATTTTTTAACCAATAAAATTGCTTTTGTTTACTTTTTTCTTAATACGTTACAGTAAACTCGGAGAAAACTTTTGTTCTTTAATAAAACTGTTTCACTAAACCATAATACGAAGGCCATTTTAAAACTAGGAATTGTTTGCATGTACTAAAACCACATGTTGATGCTTTGGACTACAACCAGTCAGCTGCAATGTCATCAGCGTATCAAATGTGGTTTCTGAGAAGCATTTTACTAACAATGTCGAGCGTGTGACGATTACGAAGTGCGATCAATGATTTTCTTTTAAATACAAATTTCATTCTTTGAACCGACAGCTAATTGAGGTGTATGGAGAACGTGTGATGAAGAAGGTAAATTTGTGGTAATTAGTGTCAATTATTCAATGAAGGGAGAAACTTTGTTATTAGCGAAAAACGTATGCAGATCGATGATGACGTGCACAAAACTGTCACCAACTGATTCAAGGTACACGTAGGTATATTTCACTAACAAGATAATAATCACAGTCCACTTTAACAAACTCTGTATATCCAACTCTCAAACTGTCACAAGATCGTTAAGGGTTTTAATTACAATTCAAGTTTCCTTGTAGTTAAACCATACGTGGCAAGTACAGATTGGACGTAACGAATACAAGTAAGCTGAAGATTAGAAGCATGTTCTACTAAGCTCAGTGGAAAATGTACTGCTAATCGATAGACCCTAGTTCAAATCACGGGGCCTTTTACCAAATTCAAGTTTGCCCTTTTCTTTCTCCTGAGTGGTAACATGTAACAGGGAAATAAAGTTCAAAGTGAGATTACCGTTGCTCATTCCCTCTCCCACGGTCAAAGTAGTCTTGAAGATTTGATATAAATTCGTATATGAAGACCACAGGAAAAGAACGTGCTTTGTCCATTTTATTGATTTTACAGGAGATTGCTTTAAAAGTTCAGAATTAGCATTGAGTACACCGACACATCAAATAAAGATTTGATTGTAGCAGACGGACTATATTTGTTATCTTCATGCATGACAGCTTGTTAAAAATACCCTTTAAAGGGCTAACTGATGGCACTCTTATCATTATTTCGCCGAAAATAGACAAAAAGGATTCTTTTCCTCCGGTCTTCATACAGAAATATTTTCTCTTAGAAAGTTTCATCTTGTAAATGTTTTTCTTGTGCTTCTTCATTTTCTTATTCAGGACAAGTTAAACATCACACTCCAGCTCTTGCTTTGCCCTGTGCCTCCCTTTTCATCTGCTACTAATTAATTCCTTTTCATTTACGCCCGTCAATATTCCAAATCTTCTTCCTTTTTCTCCCCTTCCTTCCTCAATATTACTATTCTGTGCAGACGGTCTCTTCTTACGATAAGACCGACCGAGCATGTACGTATTTCTTCTCTGCTATCCTTCTCCTGGGGGCCGTGATCATCTCTATGCTTGTTTGCAAATCACCACCTACATTGAGACATTTATCCCAGCAATGTACGAACGTTACAATTCCTGCTGAATAACAGTTTTTGGGTCGCTTCCGCAACCACGTACGGACTTCTCGTTCAACGTCCGTATCATCTGAGTACCAAGGTGATCAAACAAGTGAAATTTCACCTCTCCAAACATAGAACGCATTTCCTTATGAACACCCTTGACAGGAATACCTTGTCATCACAAAAAGACGCACCATTGCCCGTTGCTCTCTCTAACGCGCATTCCTCCAACACGATATCATACCAATTTTCATACTGCATTGATATGTCCTCAACGATCGGTGGTGCTGCTCGCTGACTAAATATGAAATGTGAATATACTGCTACCTGGTGACTCTTTTCGAAAACACTCATGGCTATTTCTTCGTATCCCTCACCAGTGTGTTAGCTATTATAGAGAGTTAGTCCTAGGCCAAAGAAATTCAAAAGAATATTTTAATGTTAATATTTTTCCAATGAGGACAATACTTTAGTAATAGGTTTATTTTTTCTTGTAAAGTCGATGACCTGTATCAACAATTGGATTTATCTCTTACCAATCATGTATAATTGTTTTTCTTTCCTGTTAATTTATTGAATTGCATTCAATAAGTCTAAAGGTAAGAAAGTCCTCCGCTAGGTTCCAGTTCTATTACTGTAGTGTCATGTTCTATGTTATTAAAAGATTATAACATTTTCTGCTTTTGTGCATATCAAACAAGTCGTGAAAGAGAACTGATATATTCTTATAATTTTATTTATTTCTTTTAAGCATCTTCGACTCAGGCCAGATCTGAATAGAGTTTCAATTTTATTTATAACCTTCAGGCAACCATTACTTAGGCCGACAGACCAGATTTGATAAATACTTAAAATTCATTTTTGTTACTGCTTCATGAATCCTATATGCATCAATCTTCTTTCCAAGTTCTAATCTGAGAGGTGCTATATGATCATATTTCTTGAATCCAACACTACAAACATTATACCCTGCTGCAACCGATCTGATAACATGTGTACCGTACTTGTTAAGAAGTATCCGTAGCTAATAAGAGACGAAATTAAAGCTTGAACGAGCATTAAGTTACTGCACCAGTTTCCGAATGGTTTCATTGACCTATCAGGGGAGGCAGGCGTCTCCAAACTGATTGATTCCACGAAATGATCACTGCACGTTTAGTTAGAATGCATTTTGTGTGTGCACAATTTCTGAATATTATTCCAACGTGTTGTATGTGCAGTAGCAGTTCAAGACGATTATTCTAGCGCGTTGCATGTGAGGAGAATTTATTGTATTGGAAGTATAATTCCTCTTTTTCTCTTGTTGTTCTCCTTTATTTCAGATGAAGTCCTTTTACCGATTTCACTAACTGAATGAAACATCTCTTCCTCCTTTTCTGAGGACGTGACTTAACCATCCATATGAGGGCATTCATTGTATGTAAATGACTCAAAACAAACTCTAATTTATATTCGAAACATTCACTGAGGGGATAACACCAGAACTAATATTACGCACACAGAACATGTGTTACTAGTACAATTAAGATCTCTTATGATCTTCAATTATGTTCGTTTCATCTAGAATTTTGAGTAGTGTAAACAACATGTAAACATTAGATTATTTCCTTTATCAAAATTTCTATCTGAAAATTCCTTTCTCATATTTTCTAGTAATATTTCATTTTGTGCTCTCTCTAGATTAAACTTTGCTGCAACTCATGTTCTGAGAAAAATCTGACTCGAATCTATTTTAATTTTGTGTTTTAAAATCATAATATTATAACCATACACTCTTGAGTGCATCACACGTAAATTCTTAGTAATATTTCATTAAAAATATTGATCGTCAAACCCGCCAATTGTGAGGTGTGCTTGGTGATTCATTGTTTTTAAAATGCGAAAACGAAACTAAGACATTAGTGCATCTGAAATTCATCCAACGATAATTGGAATTTTTAGAGATGTAATTACCGTGGTAAAGGTACCGAAATGGTGGCTGTTATTCAACGAAAAACGTGCCTGATGAAAGAACGGAAGCCCGTTTGTCATAGCCTGGGTTAGGATTTTTAGGTCCGCACCTTTCTCTTGTAAGGCAAGTTAAAGTCTCTGAAAGAAACTAGTCTCTGAAATGTTGCCTCCAGTTGAAAATGGAGGCAATTTTCCAGTACCCTTTTTCTCTTCAATCTATCCATAATCCCCTTTTCCTGCTACTTTTTAATATATTAATTTAATTTACTTTTTTCCATTTGGATTGCAATTTGCAATGCGCATCATTACAGTGAACACGAGATTGAATGCAAATCACACCTGTAGTGAATAAAGAAGAATTCCACTCGCTGCCACTTGTTAAAAGTAAGCTGACTTGATATATTTGTAAAACGACAATTGGTTGTAACAAATTTAATGGATTTTACGTCAGCCATGAACCAAGTGCACAGATATCGTGTGGGGAGTCTACTAATGTATGCCAATTGCATTCTCTCTTCTCACAAGTAATTCCACTGGAATCAGTTGTCTTCTGTTAGTGAATTTAAATTTGTTGCTTAGGTTTAGTGCAACGTGTCCAAATTCCGATTGTTCATCCTGACTCAGGAATTCAAGCAAGATTTCATTGAAACTGATGGAGCTGTTTATTATACGGTGCACTGTTTGCGATTTAGGGAATCACTTTAAATGAAAAACACCAGCGAGGCCACAAGCAACACCATATTTACAGCTTGAAGGATCTAAACAACAAGACTCTTCATACAATTCCGACAGACTCTGTTACGAAATGCCTTTGAGTAACGTTCTTCGAGGATCCAAAATTCAGAGGAATTCAACGCCGATGCGTGCGCAGCTTTTAGGAATCTAAATTTCCTGGAAACAACCCCAGCGGCCGCCCATCCTGACTGAGATTTTTTCCAGGATTTTCTTCAGTTATATCAGTCAAGTATAGGCCCTGGTCGACTAGCTTTCAACATCTTTCTCACCACTTTAAATAAGTCTGAGCTTGAGATGCCGAATGCACATTAATTAATTCAACGTCGTATCTCCAGATAGAAACAAACTTATTTTTGAAAACTTAAGAGATGCGTTAATATTGAGATACGACACCAAGTATACCTCTCGTGAAAGATACTGGTATGCAATCTACTGAATACAATTATCTCTGCACCTATAATCTGTACTAATAACTTATTCTGTAATTTTCAAATAAATATACCGGACCAAATATTTTTGCCCCTTTTCGTCCCCTTTTTTTAGTATTATTTTTGCAACTTTTCCTTTCCTTTTTTTCCTATGAAAATTGTCCCTAAAAATCCTAACCGTGGGCATAACCGGAGAATTGAAAATTAACGTTTTACTTTTCTAAGTTGGCAACACTGGCAAACGGGGATGAATTTCCTAAAATCTGTTCTTAGTGGAACTTGATATGATGGGTAAAAAGCAGTAAGAGAAATGTAAGGGCTCTGTCCACATTAGTTACTGAGTTTCGTTGATTATACGGTGAGCGAGTGAATTAGTGATTTCCTGGCAACACTAACAACTTTTGTTTTCAATGAAGCGTTTAACCCCAGAGTCGTTTCATTTTTTTTAATGGTGACGAGCAGTATTTGTGCAAAATTTGGTGCAGATGTGATGAATGGTGTACAAGTAATAGGAAGAATTATATTTTTTTTAAAGTTGGCAACACTGTCAAACGAGAGTGAGTTTTGTAAAATCCGTTCTTAGTGGAACTGTACATGATGGTAGAAGACCATATGTAAAATTTCAGAGCTCTGTCTACATTAGTTACCGAGATCCGTTGATTAGTCCGTGAGTTGGTGATTTTCAATTATCAATTTTATATAGAGTAACTTCAACACACTCGAGAAAATCAAATTTCCAAATGTTAATAATTGCAGAGACATTGTGACTCATATATTTGATAACTTTACAAAAAACAGGTAAAGAAAAGACAATATTATTATCCATTTTTGAGACCATAGGAAACTGCTCTTCAATCTTATGTAAGTTGAAAATGCCGAGAGACTGGTTGTAATAATGCAAAGGCTTGTTAACACTGGAAGACGCTCAGCTAACAATAACAAAAAATGAAGCAACTTTTAAAGAATCTGTTCTGTTAATAATACCCAAGACAGGATCCTGTTATGCACGCGTGTCTCTGGTTAGGAAACCAGATAGAAATTCTCTTTGTTTCTGTCTCTGTGACATGATTTGCTTACTTGCTATTAACGAAACTAGTTAACATTTTACTGTTTTAATGTCTTTCTTTTTTTACGATTTAAAACAGACATTTTTTTCCTAGCAAAGAAAAAAATGTATTTTTTTTTTATAAAAAAGAAAAATGTATATTTTGTTGAGGGATTGAACTTGTTCTGTGGAAAAAAAAAAAGTTAGAACAGTGGGAAATGTCAGCTGGTTTGTTACCTTGGCTCTTTTCATTCATGAAAAAGAATCCCCACTGTAGTTAGTGTTGCTATTTTTTGCAGCATGTGTATGTGTGAAGTTGCTTCGTCCCATGAGAATTAAATATCGGAGCATTGTCTGCTCCTGCCAACAGAACAATTCAAGGTGACTGAATTATTTCTTCTTTCTCTTTTTTTTTATTCTTGTGTATCGAAAGAAAGAAACCGCCATGAATTTTACTTCCTCTCTCTCTCTCTCTTTCTCTGTCTTTCTTTCAACACACACACATGTATATATGATGATGATACGTGAATGACCTTCGAAAGGTCATCGAAGATAACTGTCATAAGAATTCCTATACAACCTTGTTTTCCGAATTCATATTATTACAATTATTATTATTAGTAGTAGTAGTAGTAGTAGTACTAAAGGTTGCATACGTTCAGTCTACAAATGTCTTAGTACAAATCAGTAGGGAATGCTTTCATTCAATAGAATTAACATTTCCTTCAAAAAATATTAATCTTTAGGACAAATCTATGTGAATTACCCTGACTAGAAACTTCTAGCTTCCTGGGCTGGGTTGCAAGAAAAATACTTAAGTGTAAAATCTGTCTTAAGCAGACCATCGAGCTCTACATAATTCTGGAGTGACTACTTAAATCAAAAAACGGGCCGCACAGCGATAAGAAGCGTATAAAACTGAGTTAGAACTAAAATTCTTTCCACATTGGATTAGAATGGAAGTGGACTAACGAGTTTAAACCTTTGCTCTGGCGTCTATCTTTAACACTAAGTAGTCACTCCAGTATTATGTAGAGCTCGATGGTCTGACTTAAGTCAGATTTTACACTTAAGTATTTTCTTGCAACCCAGCCCTGGTTTGTAGATTTTATACCTATAATAAGGCTCATTCAGAAGTTACATAACTTTGTCAAAACTAAAGGCAAGAGTTTAGTAAACCAGACACAATGTTGTCCCTGTCTCTGTGGTTTCTGTGCCATGGTTTGTTTACTGAGACTGAACCTATCCCGTGCCCAAATTAGTGTGATGATCACTTTCCACGTTTTAGTTGCATCTGAACTTTCGCACTATTATCGTTTCTATAACAACGAGCTCAATTACTAAAATATAAATTCGCGCTTTATATAGGAACAATGATACTAACTTCCTTCAAACTTTGTACGAATATCAACAACGCAGCCATTAAAACTTACACCGCATTAGAATGTTACACTAATTACCGTTTTTATGGTAACGAAGATCAATTATTAAACATATATAGGAGTGATTGATCCTAATGCAGAAGAACTTCACATAGGAATCCTTAACGCTTTAACTGCTTTAAAATATTAAAACATTTAACGTTTCCACGGCGACAAGACTTACTTATCACACGCATATTCTAGCATTGCGTAAGGATAATTAATCCGACTCTAGTAAAACTTGATATCATGGTATAGGGGGACATTCTTAAGGCTTTCAAGACATTAAAATGACAGAATATTTACCGTTTCCATGGTAATGAATTCAATTCTTAAAAACATATTCAAACATGACGAAGGAATGTTTGAACCGATTCCAGACAAAGCTAGATGGCATTACGATTTCGGGAGATCCCCTTAATACCTTCAGGCTTAAAGGTATTAGAATATTTAAACATTTACCCTTTCCATCTTCACGAGACTCTCAATTAAGTTTCTAAAACCCATTGCTAATACCAATCAGCTCGATTTTGTAACCATCAGAAAAGTTGAATGCATTTTAGAAACATTAGTTCTGAAAGCAAACGGCAGTAATCAAAGAAACACATTATTATTTGGAAAGTGTTACTTTTTTCAGATATGAAAAGTGTTGTTTTACTACGTTTTCGCAACAAAATCACTAAAACATTGTGGATAACATTAATTATACGAGGGTTGAGTTAAATGTATAACTTAAATTATATGCTTATTTCTTGATATCTCTTCTTCAGTCTCAGTTTACGAGAAAGAGTTGTACGAAGATATTGTTCAGCTATATCTCTTTGAAATGGAATATCTCCTCACTTTTATAATCTTTCGATTTTGTAGATAAGCCCGAATATTTATAGAAAAGAGTAATTTCTTCGTCGTTGTATTTTGTTTTTCATGCTGTCTTGCATTTGAACGTCGTCTTGGTCGTTTCTTTTCTCTGGGAATGCAATGTAGTACACCGGCCCATTTCCTCTTCATCTTCGCAGTCTTGATTATATCATCAACGTTTGTTTGTGCACGAATCCATTCATTTGTTTTCCTGTCCCTCTTGGTTATTCCTAGCATGTATCGCCTCATTATTCTTTGTGTGACTCTTAATCTTTGAGTCATTTACGCATTCAGTGTCCAAGTTTCACAGTCGTACATCATTACAGGTAAGACACATTGATTATAAACTTTCCGCTTGAGACACATTAGTAGTTTGCTTTTGAAAATAAAGTGTAGTCTTCCAAATGAACTCCACGCCATTTTACATCTTCCATTTATTTCATTCGTCAACTTGCCATTCGATGTTGTGAGCTGCCATAGGTAAGTAAACATACTCATCAACTATGCCCATTGTTTCTCCGTGAATCTTTTTTTCCTTCTTTTCAGCATGTTGATTGCACATTAATTTTGTTTTACTTAAATTAATTTTAAGTCCTATTTTCGAACTCATTACATAGCTCTTCCATTCAGGTTTGTAGTTCTTCTGCACTTGAAGCAAACATGATTATATCATCAGCGAAACGTACGTAATTAAGGTATTCATTGACTTTTATTCCAAATTCATTCCAGTTTAAATTTTGGAACACTTCCCTCCAGGATCGCTGAAAATAGTTTTGAAGAAATAGAATCTCCTTGCCTTATCTCTTTTCCAACTATAAATTTTGCACTCTCTTCATGTAGTCTAATGACACATGTGGCAGTCGAGTAAATGTTTTGCAGTAACTTGATATATGCACTTTCGATGCCTTGATGTTCAAATTATTTAAGTACTGCTGCCAAGGAAACCGAATCGAAAGCTTTTTTCAAACGCCATGCATCCAAGAGATAGTGGAAGTTCATATTCATTAGTCTTTTCCATAACTTCATTCAATGCTTGTACGTGGTCCATTGTGCTAAATTCACAACAAAATCGGGCTTGTTTCTTTCCCTGATTGAAATCTAAGTCTCGTTCAATACGACTTAAAATAACTTTGGTGAACATTTTGTACAGAACTGACAGTACAAATTGTTCTGTAGTTTTGGACGCGTTCTTTGTCCCCTTTCTTGTACAACAAAATAATAATCGCATTACTCCAACTTGGGGGTATTTCTCTCTTCCTCAGGCACATTGAAAACAAATTAACAAGTTCCTCTCTCATCTTTTCACCTCCCCATTTAAACATCTCTGCTGTGAGTTCATTTTTTCCTGGTAATTTTCCGTTCTTCATCCGTCGAAGTACTTTATCCACTTCTTTCTTACGTCTGGGATTTCTACATCATTTTTTTCTCAATCTTCTTTTCCTAGTTCTTCTTCCGAGTAATACAGCTCTCTGTAGAAATCTTCAATTTTTAAATATATATACATGTATATGATTCATCCTTATTTCTGGTTACAGTCCCGTTAGGTCTCTTAACTGTAATTATTTGCTTTTTCCCTACCATGAGCTGCTGTTTGGATTTCTTCAGGTTCTTGTTTTTCTCGATTGTATTTCTAACAAGATTTTAGCTGTATCTTCGTACGTTCTCTCCTATTTTCTTCCTCAAGGTTTTATTTAGTTCTATGTACTCAATCCTCTTTATGTAATTTTCCTCTGCTTTCGTTTGCCCCTTTCTTCATCAAGAGTTTAGTTTCTTCTGAGTTTTTACTCTCTTTTTTCTTCTTAATGATTGCTATTTTCTTGGGTGCATCTCTTACTATCTCAGTTAGTATTTTATTTCTGCTATTGGTATCTTCTTTGTTTTCTAACTCTTTGTCTCCAAGGCGCTGGGTCTGTTGCTTAGTTCTATTATATATAAAACAGCGTCACTACGCTAAAAGTTGGAAGAAAATCAGTATATCTTTAGTGGCTGCTACCTCTTCTCGAATAGTTGTTAAATCCAGTTTTCATTTCAGTGACAAAAAAAAGGGAGAGAGGGATAGAAAAGAAAGAGTTCTAAGTCAAAGTGACAGACGCATGCGGTAACATCAATGAGAAAAGAGCATAACCTTCATCTGTGCCAAAGCGTCTATTGCTAAAATTTCGATTCTTGGAAGGTCAGGATTCAGCAAGCAAGCGAGAGCTCTGTCTCCCAAGAGTTTTATGACACACACACACACACTCTCTCTCAGGAAAAGAGAGAGAGAGAGAAATATAAGTAATACACATTTATCATCTCATACCACGTGTGAGCAGCGAGTGTGGTGGTTGCTCTTTTCACTCCACCACCGTCAGTCTCCTTAAAACTTTTCGTGCCATCAATACAGATTATCCTGCTAAGAAGTAAATCAGAGAGGTTTTTCAAGTTTCGTTTGAGAGACCACATTGGGCTGTCATTAGACCCAAAAGAAAAAGAAGGAGAAGCAAGTTCTAACAGAAAATTAAAGAAACCTACAGAGGAGGGGAACACGAAGCAAGTTAACAGTGCGACAGCGCTCTGAATAATGTGATTTTTGCAAAACTGCTGAATTGTTTAGAGGTGTGTTTCTGCTTTCCTCTGCTGTTATATAATTAATTTTATTTCGCAAGGTTTTGTGCTTCGATCCTAAAGAAGAACAAGATCACATAAGAAAGGACTGTAAATCGAAAAATTTCTAGTTAAAAAATGTATAGTATATGAAGAACCGCTTATGATAATGAGATAAGACAGCCTCGTAAATTGTTAACTTGTTACTCACATGTTTCTGGACTGCTTTCGTCTATATAATTGGCATACACTACGAATTCAAATGCGGTTATCAATTAAAAGAAGGCCGAAAAATATATATATCTTTGAGAATTGTTAACGGTCACCCATGATGTCAATAATAGTCCGATTGGGTGGAAAAGAAGCCACTTAACAGCGAAGAGAATGTTTTATGGAATTGGGCTTACAAGTTCGCACACGTACCTGCATATCATATGCATAATTACATACAAAGGACTCGGTACCAGGGGCCACTAATTTGAACGGTCAATAAGGATGTCATAGGACTGCGGAGAAGTAGTAATCACACCCTTACTGATTTTGTGAATTGGACGTCACGTGGTAATAAGTCCTTTATATACAGAGTGTTTTAAAATTACTCCGAAAAACTTCTGGAGATAACTCTTCACGTCAAAACAAGACGAAAATTCCTGTGACAATTTTTCGAAATGTGAGTAGTTTCAGAGCTACAGGCTGCCGAAAGCGTGGGAAAATGAACTTTAGAGCTTCATATTTACATCATTACGAAAAGTAGAGCTGATGCGACATGGTACCGTCAAAAACTTTAAATCTGTACTATCCAAAATGAATATTTCAAAATTCTGCAATGGGCGCGCAAGAGTTTCCCGAAAGAAATTAGGGGATTCCTAGAAATTTTCTGAAGTAAAAGTGGGTCGAAATGAGCATTAATGAGATTGTTTTCCACCAGGAAACAATAATTCGTTTGCGCCAAGTCGATATCTCAAGCAGATTCCATATACCAAACTATTTTATAGAGGAAAAATGCGTGGTTGCATTGCATCATTGAGATTTAATATCATTGCCCGATTGGATGCTGCGGATGGTGTATGCCCTCTTTACTCACAGGGTATGTTGTTTATTTCGTGTTCATTTCGACCTACCTCTACTTCAGAAATATTCCGAAATCTCCTACTTCCTTTGGGGGAATCCTTTGCGTGCACATTGAGGAATTTTGATATATGCATTTTCAAATAGAGAAGGTGTAAAGTCTTTGAGGGTACCATGCCGCATCAATTCTATTGTTAGTGCTGTTTGAAATTTGAAACTTAAAATTCATTGTTCCACGCTTTCGGCACCATGTTGCTCCGAATCTGTGTGAGGAATAACCTCCAGAAATTTGTCGGTGTAATTTTAAAGCAGTCTGTATATATATTTATGAAAATATACATCGGTATGTATGTAATATCTCTCTCCGAGGACGACAAACAAAATAGCTTGAGCATCATGAAACTCTTTCATTTTTGCTGGAAAGTTTTACTTTACCTATAATTATTAAATCAAAGCGCAAATATTCTTATAAAGGGTGATCCAGAAACACCTGACGGTTTTAAAACTGCAATTCTCAAGTTATCTGCTACGCGTCGCGTCATTGTTATGTGTTGTTAGTTTTAGTAAGCTGTATTGGATGTCTGGTTCTTTGCAACATCGCATTGCTGTCGTATAGCCGTTTATAAAGACACAGCCTGTAACAGCTGCACAACGAGATTTTGGGCATCAATTATGTTGACATGATGCCGCTAGTTGAAACATTCTGTTGCTATGGGTTTTGTAAAGGCATCAAGAAAGCGGTGTAGGGGGTAGCAAATCTCCAGGCCGTCCTTCCTCAGGGCGTACAACAGAAAACCTGTATCTTGTGAGGGACTTCATCTTGAAGGATCAGCTTGGCGGCTTTTCCGTACAGAGTACGTAAATATGTTCAATGTAATGTACAACACTTACTTGCTTACTTACTTACTTACTCTATGGCTATTACGGAACTCGCAAGTTCATCACCGCAGTAACAAACTTTCTCCGCAGGATTCTATCCTGAGTAAGATGAAGCCAATTTCGATCACAAACACCTACTTCTCGAAGGTCCATTCCAATATTGTCCTCTCAACGACGTCTCGATCTTCCCAAAGGTCTCTTTCCCTCCGGTTTACGAACCACAATGGAAGTAGAAAGTACTTCAGATTAATTCTCCATATTTATAGGTAAGAAAGAAAATGCTTACAGTTTTACGTGAAAAGATATATATTTTTTAAAATCATCAGGTTTTCTGGCTCGCCCTGTAGTATAGGCGGCCTCCCATTTTGAATCAGATTTTTTCAGAGTTTCTACTTACTCACACCAGAGAAGTGGCGAGATGTTACCTATCAAATAGGACCTTCCAAAATTCTTTCCCCTCCTCTATCCCAGAATAAGTAAGAGATGTCTAAAGATCATGAATAAATTGAAAATCAATTTTAAATCACTTTCTCACCACCCGCTCTCATTTAGGTACTTGTGTGCGTTACGCGCTGAGTTCATATTGTGTAAAAATACTGTAAGGAAAGGTTGTGGCTTTACTACGTTGAAAGCGAAAAGGTAAAACTGGGTCTCTCAACCCACATCGGTATTCAATTTCTCTCTATCTGCTTTTGGTTAGGCGATTAACTGCGTTACATATGGACAGACGAAAAGATAGACACACAGAGGATTGGGAATCCACTTAAAATTACAAGATTTAATACTTCTATAGTATTTTCAGTCTTGCTCTGAAATTTAATTTAATAATCTTATGAGTAAAGGCGTTTAATTAAGAATGTTCTTTCAAAATGTTTCTGTAATAAGAAACTGATTATACTTGAAGATCTCACAATGATTATCCATACTTGATTCCTTCATTTTCCTCGTCCTTTTATAATGAAAAAAATATGTAAAAGTCTCAGAAACGTTTCATCGACAGCTTCGTCAGAGCGTTTTCTAGGAAGGAGGCTTCTAGATCAATAAAACAACCGTAATAATTGTATAAATATTAAATGGTAAGAAACCAGAATAATTCAGAACTTTGTTAATAAAAAATTGAGAAACTTTGGATAAGTTAAAAATTGATCGCGAGAAGACTTAGCTGAAATCTGTGAATTAATTTTTATTCTTGCTATAAAATGTATCACGCTATGAAGATAAGCAATACAATAGTAAAAACTAATTTCAATTAAATTTTTGACAAAATCGACTTTTTATTTATAGGCTCTTCTTGCACACAATTTTCAATTATAGCGTCCACCTAGATTTTAGATGACATTAGGTCTTAGTCAATCCAGAAACGCAAATTAAATAGGTAGCAGGTACATACAAATGAAAATATTTTAGAAAAATGTATATTGCAACATATTAACTCAAATGGATTTGCTTTGTTTTGTAGACTAATATATGATCATTTGCTCTTTGCAGGTATGTTAAGAAGGACTAATCCTGATTTCTTACTAACCGGGAACAAGAACGTAAATGCTTCAAGACCAGGTGAGTTAATTAACATTGCAAATGGTGGAGTTTCAGACAAAAATTTACTGGAAAATAAGTAACAATGGCATGATATCATCCTTCTGAAAAGCAATCTGAACCTGGAATGTCAAGATGACCATATTATCAATTTTTCCATTACAAAAACAAAGAAATCCATAGCTTATGAATAACTTGATGTCAATGCTAGATATTTTAGCAAATTTTGAAGTGTAACAACACTGAATAAAATTAGTAGATAGACACTGTAAAGCTAGCACGGGACCAACCAAAAATCGGAATGCAGCAGAATATTTTATCTAATAATTTTTTAATGCCAGACTAAACCAATATATTTGTGATTGCTTTATTCTGCTGCATTCTGCCCAGTTGGTGTGTATGTGCACAACCATTTAAGGTTAATGTAAAGCAACGATCTCCAACAAAACATGGCAGCAGTACCTCAGTATATGTCTAATGTATTTTTATCGTTGCACGAAATTTCAATGCTGCTCCTACAAATTCAAGCCTATACAATTCTAACTTTCAGGGAAGAAAGTTCATTACCAATTCAATTGTTTGATCAATGCTGATTTTTTATTTTCTTTTTGTTCATATTGAAAGTGCTTCACTGCTATATAGATTTTGATATTTACAACAATGAAAATATGTTTCCTACTCATCATGATTTCGATGAATAGCACACATATTTTGTTCAAAGATTAAATCACAGATTGCTTTAAAATAGATGAATGACTCATTACATAAACGCGTCTGCTAACAGAAAGCTCTGTATGGCTCCATTGTCAAAAATGTTGCTGGAAGTTACTCAAACCCTTCTATTTCACGATAAACATTCATGTATGAAACTAAAAGTAGGTTGTTGGAAGTTCATTTGTTTACAAAGATGGATATTAGGTCTTAATAAGTGATGTTATTGGTTTGCTAGTGTTGCCAACCAGGTTTTTTCTTTCAAATAGCACTACGACAGATTCTCAAATATTTAGTATCAACTAATGATAATAATAATCATATTTGAAGCACATAATGCCACGTTGCCAAATGCGAAGTAGGTAAAATGATGCAAAAATATTATTCTTGTAACTTTAGTTTACAACACAATATTCTGTGCCTAACGTATTGTATCATTACTAGGGGATAACAAATATTTAATGAACTAACATAGTGGCATTTGAAAAATAATAACTCTATACCTAGTTGGCAACACTGCCGATATAATGGCACCACGTTTTAATACATCCTACGAATACATATGGATTTCCACTATATAATTTTAGTTTTCATGCATCGCTTACGATTCACTGAGAAATAATTATCATTTTATTTAGCAATGTAAAAAGTCCATTTTGGATTCGAACTTGAACTCTGCATCTCAAAAACGGAAATATTTTGCTTTTATCTGTTTAGACTCAGGAATTCAGGTCTCAAGTGGATTCCACATGTTAGCGAGAAAATATTATTGTGCAGTGACAGACCAGTACACCAAGGATTTACAAGGACCTATAACAAAAAAAAAAAAAAAAAAAAAAAAAAACTAGATGAAAACAAAGTAATACAAGGGAATATGAACAAATTAAGATAAATTATCTTAATATCTTACTTGGAGTAACTTTCTCCCTCTGGAAACGTAGACAAAAATGTTTGTAGACAGTGTTAAACTTAAAGACAAAATAATTACAATTTAATTCACTTATTTCTTAAGTTGTCCCTATACATGAATCCAAATCATGTTGAAAAGATTTTTTCGAAATTGTAGGCAACTGATTTGCCTAACCTAACACAATACAATAAGAAATTACTGTACTCTTGTAAAGATACAAAAAAGTCCAAGACAAATCAGAAAGTCACGGAATTTGAATTATTAATTTTTGTGGTGCGTATTTCATATGAATATCTATATTCCTTAATATTGCAGTAATCGTATGAATTTGAAGTTATTCATAGCCTTTAGGCAGCTATGGCTCAGGCACAGTAGGGAAAGGATATGAGAAAGAGTTCGCCAGGGTCCAAGTTGAAGGTGCCATTCCGGCATTTTTCTGGCGTAACTGAAGAAGAAAATTGAAAAATACCTCAGTCAGGACGGTCAGCTGTTTGTATCCAAGCCATTAGCTACCGAACATTAATGATAAAATTCAATGTTGTGACTGAGGTATTACAATCTCACAGTACGTGGATCAATTATGACATTTAGGACAAATAAAAAGTACACCTTGATTTTTTCTATAGATACTATCATATTTATATGTAGAGGAACAGAACAAAGGATTGCCGACTTCCTGGTTATAAATCTCTAATGAAGACATGAAAAAGAGACAACGTAAGTCGTGACCAGGACTAGGGTGAAGTAGAAGTTGTATGGCCTCGTGTCTATTACCTTCTCAGAAGTTCATTCTTTCTCCCCTTCATTAAAGGGTAGACGGTGGGGGGAAACAGACAATGCAAAGTAATAAAAGAACTGTACATGTTTTCAGTTTAAATTGTCTATTTGCTGTTGGTACTTCCACATATACTTCCGCTACATGAATTAAGAATATAATTGCTACATTGATTGCATAGAAGACATTATTTTTGCAATATGTTTAAAAATATTTTTGGTACAATATGAAAAGAAGAACTCCACGTATGAAACAATATTTATACTCATCGAATATGAATTCAAACTCTTTAAATTGTGTACTAGCAGTGGTACAATACGTGATGAGTTCTCACGCGTTTCTGCCATCAACAGCTATTAAGTCAATATAATACATAAGTTGAGAGGATGGAATTAAAATACATACCAGTATAATTCATCATTTATAAAATATTATATATGTTATCTTTACCAAAAGAAAAGCACTTAATGATCAACGATATACACTTACCATTTCATATAAGATACTTTTCATGCAATGCGCATCAATGGATCTTTATATGGATGGTTACTTTTCACTCTCCAAGTTTTTATGTTGTTTTCGGTGCTTTGAATTTCATGCATTGACTTGAATCAGTAACTAAACAAAAATTAGCTTCTAAATTCAAGGATTAAATGCCAGAGGCACCAATCCACATGGTCAATAACCATGTCGTTCCTACTACTTCTTGCTATCGCTTCGCATTTGGTTCTTCATTCTATTTTCTTTTACTACAAGAATGTGTCTTTTTTTAAACTTCTCTATTTCGCTTTTACTTTTGATAACAATAGTTATTTAATTAGGAATAAAAACTCTTAAAATGTTATAAGGTGCCTAATCTCTATTGAGCTGAGCGAGTAGACCGCTTTAGGATCAGCTCATATCTCACGTTTGACATGTAATATCTTCGAAGTGGTGATAGCCACAAATCTCAAATTTAACATAATGATCACACCTCATGTGCAGACAGGTTTTGATTACAGAAATCTGAGATCAGATGTTGGATGTACACTGAAAAACTCTATTAAATATAGAGATCAACCATGTTCTTCTTCTTCTTCTTTTTTGCTTTGCACGAAGTTTCAAAAGCAAACCAGCTTTTAGTGTAAAGCTAAACCTACCAACAATAACTATTCAATTTCGCTCGATTTAGTTGTTAATCGAAACAGATAATAATACTCGATTGTGTCTAAGCGCATGTTATTGGAAGTCAAGTTGTACAATTAGAGTGGATATTAGAACACAATATGTGACGTCATTGTGTAGACAATTTTGTCAAAATAATAAATTTGATGGATTTTGAATGGTACGACGTCAGTTTAATATTTGGTATCCCCTAGTGATGAAAATCATCATACTTGAAACATAAAGTGTAGTGTTGCAAACTTTAGATAATAATAAACATTTTCACCATTTTACCAGGTATGTTATTTACAGTTTGCAACACTGCAGTCTATGTTTCAAGTACGATGATTTTCATCATTAGCGAATACCAAATATCCAATAAATTGAAGTAGTGCGATCTAACTAAATAAACTTTAAATGTGGTTGGTAACATTGTCAACCCAATTATATTAGATATTAACGTCTAATGTTCAGTTTCTTGATACAAATGAACTTTCAGCAATGTACTCGCACTTCTATGCATAAGGTTAACCACCTGAATCTGTCTTACTATTGAACTTCAAAAGCACACATTATGCGCCGTTATGCAATCCACACATCATTAATGTTTCTTATAAGAAAGGAGAAGAACATGGAACAACAACGAAACAGAATGATATGAATATAAAGAAGAATTCAATTGTTTATTAGACTCCGCACTATTGAGGGGGCACAGCAGCTACTTTATATTGTCTTGTTTGGGCAGTAAAGATGAGCCAGTTTCGAGTTCATGTAAATATAGCTTCGGTAGTTTAGTGGTAATCTTTACTTAAGCGCATTGAAAATAGAGTGTGCTAATTTTGTTTTTAACAAATGTTCGTATGAACAAATCACATATCCCTTCAGAAAAAAAAAGTATTTGAAATTTCTAATTTATTATTTAAATAGTTTTAAAGTCAATTCAAAAACATATAAATATATTTCATCGAAAAATTTGTACGTTTATGGTCTTTTTTACAATAAAAATTTGGAAGAAACAAAACCGACTATACTATTTGAAACAATAACGAAATGGAAAACCCCAGTAACACAAAAAAATACCATGTAATAAGACGAAAAGATATAATAAGGTGAATTGTATCATCAGATACACATAGTGTTCAAGTAATCGAGTTGAATCTGGTTAGTCTAAAGTTCAAAAAACATTTGCTCATATTGCAAACATGACTTCTAGCTTTCTTTATTCCTGTCTGTCGATTATCTCATTTCTTTACGATGCACGTTAAGGTTTCAATTGAGTAAACCTGACTTGAGAAATGTGAGGGATATGATGCGATATGACATGTTGGACTTATTTCGTATTGTATCCATTAAACTCAGTTCAGTCCAGCTGAATTTGTTCAATATTCAAACATGTACTTTCGGTAATTGATTTCTTTATAAAAGTAGGTAATCATTTTATAATCTCTAAATAATTGTGTTGATACAATTATTATTCTGCGAACTGGTCTACGCTAGCGTTTGACAATCAATATGTAAAAAGAGTTTATCTTATGTCATGTTTTCAGCGTGGGATATTATTTGTGAAGTTAAATTTAGAGCCCAAAATAATTTTGTGATTATATGAACAGAGAAGTTATATCAAGATAAACGAAAATACATAAAATGATAAGAATAAATAGTCGTATTAATTAGTAAAACTAAAACAAAACTTTATTCTATATGGGCTAGTCTAGTAACTTTTAACTCCTTCCCGTCACGATTCGACCCTAGTTAAAATCCACAAACACCCATGCCCCTGCCGGGACTCGAACCCGGGTCCTTCCGCACAGCTAACCTCGTATTACTTAGGATCCATAATAAACTGCCCTGTAATGTGTCATTTATATATGTTTAAGAAACATTCTAAATATGTGCACGCATGATAAGGTTTCTAGTTCCGCTTGTGACGCAAAAAAAAATTGTCTACTTGCTTCACCGGATGTGCTGATAGTCCGCGCCTTGTAAAGTGAATATCTAAGTACTACAAGAAAAAAGTGTTTAGCTAGATTGCAATGAGTGTAGATACAGGTGTATAAGAATTCTAAGAGTTTCTCAGAAATTAAAAAGAAGACTCGCCACTTAACCTTCACCGATATTTTTAAAGGAGAGAAAGAAAGAGAGAGATAGGAGCGGAGGAATTATCTTAGAGTAGCTTCTAAACTTTACACATCTTCAGCTAATTTGTGCATATGTGTGTGTGTTTGCGTATATGTGTGTGTCTTTTTACGGAGACATTTATGTCACGGGAAATACCAAACACTTAAAAGGTTGAGGATCCATGGACCTGTGTAGTGTACGCACGTATATGAACATTCGGTGTAACTGAGCGTCTTGTTCTTAGCATCCCGAAACATGAAGAGATTGTTCCTCCTTTTATTATTTTTACCAACTAGAGCAAATGATCTTTTTTCCATCTCTCTCACTCTTGTACCCGCCCTCTCTCTCTCTCTCTCTCTCTCTCTCACACACACACACTCACTCATATAGTGGCCGTATACAAGGTCTCACATACCGGAACTCTTCAACCCTGAAGGGACCGCACCCAAGGCCAACGCTCTTCGATTCATTTTTTTTTTCTCATTTCATCCGTCTGCAGAAACCCAGGTCGACCCGGAATTTGTACAGGAGTCTGAATCAGGAGATGAAACTTGGAAAAAAAAATATAGCACTTCGTTTTCTTCTTTGTTTTCTTGCACCAGGAACTTACAATAAAACTCACCAAGGAAAACGTATTGCACACTTGTTTTATTCCTTTTTTTTTAAATAGCTTTCTTCCCTGTTATTCCTACTTTATTCTTGTCTTGTATGTCTTGGTTTGCAATACCGCAAAATGCGTTACACAATCATGTATAGAAAAGTTTTAGTGCAAAAAGCCACACCCAAATGAATCTTTTTTTTTTAAAGTAAGGATCATTCTTCCTATACCTCTTAAATCATGCGTGTATAACCGTTCTTCTCTTTTTAGTTCTCTGCTTTCATCCTTGTTACAATCAACCTCTTCTTATATAGTATGAAAAGCTTTTCCCTTGTTCAATATCCCTTTTCTCAATCACTTTACTTATAGTGTCTATTCGTACTTGTCTTTCTACGATGCCGACAATTGAGGTGGTTTGGATCTGATGATATTATTTTTTAAACCACCTTTTCGCCTTTTTATCATCGTTTTTTTGTAAACTAAATCGTGTTGTGTTTGTGTTTCGTGACAAGTTAATGGTTCCTTTCTTTTTTCGCTACAAGGCGGGGAGTGTTGTGATGAGTTATCAGTGAAGAGAAAAAAAGAAGTTTTTCTTTTAGTGAAGATACACGATGTTGACCATTAACGAGGAGTTAATCATTGTGGTTTCTTTATCATCGACAATGTAGAGTGTTTCCGCGTTGACATATTATACACGGTATGTAGTGCTCATCTGCCGTCATCTACAACTGTTGTAGACATCAATAGGTGCATTATGTCGTTGAATTACTGGATTTGTGTTCAAAAAATTTGTTTCAACCGGTATGTTGAAACGAAGATATGTGGTAAGTTGGAACACTATAATTAATTACTTTAGATATATTATTTACATTAGATTAAATTTTCGTTGACAGTTCTACTAAATGGGATTGATGTACTAGATGTATGAAAAGTCCATGATAAACTGTCTATTTTAATGTAGTATTACTAATTTCTAGTAAGTATTGAAAGCTTGTGCAGAATAAGGAATTCGATTTCTTTACGAAAATTGAAACCTATATATCAAAAAGATCTGACTTCAAAAAGATTTATGTGCAATTTGATTTTCTTTTAATAAACTTGAGTTTTTTCTTTTAGGAATAACATAAAATATTTAAAGTTTTTGTCACATATATTTTGTGTTTTACATAAAGAACAAACTCGAGCTTTTTAAATTTTCAAGTCTTATTTAATTCCTTTGTTGTTTTAGACCCATTTGAATATGTTATGATTTATGCATATATATTTCGTATTTTACTTAAAAGATGAACCCGAATTTCGTTTATGTATTTATTATTTCCAAATCTCACTTGCATCAATTTTTTTAAGGCCTTTGAACGAACTTTCATTTAAAAAGAAAAGTGAAATAAGAATACAATATTTTAAAACATAATTATGTTTATACCGTCAGTCTAATTAATTCAAATTTAATTATCTCTTTTTCAATTTTTATATATAACGTTTCTACTCATTCGTAGGATTGAAAATATGGACATCTCCATTCTAACCATGTCTTCGTAACCTTTTAGTATATATACAGTATACACATATAATATTCGTTAATACGATTTTCTATATGTATTACAATTAATAGTCTGATTGTCAGTGCAATAATCCCCCAACCATCTTTTCAGAAAAATGTAGAAAAATAACGGGAAAACGTTAGAAAGCTTCAGTTTTTTCGCAAATAGTGTCCAACACAAGAAATTGCCAAAGAGAACTAACTATTTATATTTGAGAGTAACTCTGAAAAAACTGCAGGCTTTCTATTTTCTCGGTTACTATGTAAAGTTAACTTGTCCATTGTTGGGCTCAACAGTTCAATTAAAATGTATGAATCGTCGACAATAATACTTGTTTGCTCGTTTACTGTTTCATGGAAACTGATTTAGCAGCTAATAACAAATATGCACTACTGAAATAAGATCTAAAACTCTGGTAAATTAAAATTAAGTTCAGTCCGAAGAGATTTTTCTAAATAAATATTTTAACCTAAAATTAATTAATATAGATTATACTTTAATATTACTGTAATATTTTCTACCTTATACTCAATTAATAGCACCAAATAATCCTACATCCTCTGCAGATGAAATTAGTTGATAAGCAAACGTTAAAGTTTAAATTGATTGTGAAATCAGATACATTAATATAAACGTTAAGGTCTTATACTTTAGTAACTCGAATTATTTAATTACAAAATTATTTTATCTTTTTCGTTCGTTCCAAACTGTCTAAAAATTACTTAACTCTAAAATATATATGATTAAAGTATCTTTAAAATGTAGCATAATTTTATGATAACACTTAATATTTGCTATAAGATTTGAACACTTTGTAGGGATCTATCATAACTAATATGCATATTTATTATTGTAATTATTTAGCAAAATTAATTGTGATTAAATCATTTCTAAAAGAATGTCATTATTAATATCACAATATTCTATTGATACAAATTTTATGTTTATTGCACAAATGCATGGAATTTCAAATCACACGTTAAATATGTTTTTAGAATTACAGAATTTGTTGAATGTTTTTATCATATATACTTCACCTATAAAAGGTCTTACAATCCAGCTCGATGTATAAAGTTTCAAATAAAAGAAACTTTGAATTGTTGGATAAAATCCTGATTATTTCCTTTGCAATATACATTAAAAATAAATAAAAAACAATTTTGCCACTCAAATTATCATTTGTGAATGTTGTTATAGAGATACTATTTTCGTTGGTTCAACAGAACTGTCAAACATCTTTTGAATGTTTTACTGATAACACGAAATAATCGAATTGTTACAATCGCTCGAATTTTACAATCGAATTAAACCTAATTGATTTATATAAATATATATGTTAACTTTCAAATTAATTTTAATGTATGTATGAATTAATTAAAGTAGTCAGTTATTTAGTGCTTGACTACTATTTAATATTGTGTACATGACCATGACGAAATGAAGAGAAATTAAAGATTATATAAAAAATTATAACATATTACAACTGTATGTTTTAAGATAATTTTAGGATACTAACACATCAGTTTAAAATCAAACATAGAATTCCAGAATCATTATTTTGTTCGTTCTGAATAAAACGTGGCTTATAGAAATTACTCTTTTATGTTTTCTTAGAAAGAAATTTCATTCCACCATTAAAGATTAATAAGACAAATTACATACTGTATATTTTTGTCATTAAGTCATATACTGCGAAACTATATTCTCGGGACGCAAATTTAAACATAATAATTTCGTAAAATACATTTATATTTAGTGTTTTTAAAACATTTTCTCTAAGCAGTTACAGGAAGAAATCACCTAGAAAGGTTATCGGTAACATTAAAAAAAATTCTAACTAATATTTCTAGATTTTATTTTATCGTTATGTAAAATATGTACCTTTGTATCAGTAAATTTAACTTCTGTATTAGTAAATTCTTAGTATATTTTTTTTGTTTTCCTGTCAACAAATTTTGAAATGTGAACAGATACACGTATTCAATAACAAGTAAAATTTTGTTGAGCCAATTGAAACAGATTTTAAATAATTACCCATATGGACGTCAATGGTTTGACTTATATTAACTTTGTTCGTAAAGTGTGCGTGTACCCCAGACAAGCCATTGTCGGCATAAAGTCATTTTATAACTTTTAAGTCACTTACGTGAGTTGTTCACTGACTGGTCCTAATGCGGTGAAAGGATTAACTTGGTATAAAATAAATTTATGGTATTTTCCTGTTTTCTTAGCAAGACATTAAATTTGCATTACAAAATACTTGATTAAGCATAAAACATGCATCGTTACAAACAGTTACTGGATTCACTCATCATTAAATGTGATCAGTATTCTGTCTTTTAATGTAGTTTCAAAGGTAAAAGTTACTCTGCTATTTTTTATATGAAAAATAACGAAAGGTTAGTAAACTAGCAGTAAGAGAGTATTAGTGTTTAATTTATTAAACGTAATCTTTAAATTAATAATAATCTGAAAATCGAAGTTTTTCCATCAAGCAATGTCAGTGTTATTTAGAAATTTACGTAAATGTACTTCTACCCATAAAAACGTTTTAATTTATATTCATTTGACGTTGTTGTCCATTTCCCAACTTTTTTCTTGTAAAGAGACGGAAAGATTTTTCTAAATAACACGCTTATAGTGAGAAATGAACTACTAATTCTTTAAAGTAGACTTATCTTTTGATACAAGTTGTTTTGTCAAAATAGAAAGTAATATATTTATCTATCGAAAATGCTTATTTTTTTTAACAACATTGGTTTTGCAAAGATATTAACAAATTTTCTCGTTAAGAATATATACATTAAAGATCAGTAAAATATTGTAATATCTTGTTAGGAGCTCCTACTACGACACTGTTTGGCTAATTTCAAATTATATGTGTAACTTCCTTTATATTTATATCTTGTGCTATAACTAGCAAATTCATTCCACATATTGAACAACTTCCGGTCAACATTATTATTTTAATAAGACTTAAATGGGTTATTACAAGGAGATACTATAGACAACCTAATGATCTTCTGAAAACTCGCATTAATAAATATAGTGATCGTGTTTTCAATAGCATTAATGATAAACAATCAGAAGTAATTGAAAATTTCTAATTTAATACGACAAATTATTTCGCGCAATGAGGATTTCACTATATTAGATAGAAAAGATGAATATCCAGGAATATTGGTATTTTACTACAAGATATTACAGCTGACGAAATTCTTAATGTTCTTAAGAAAAAGAAAAACACTTCTCCTGGACCTGATGATATACTATACCTACTTCTATCAAAATCTCCCAAATCTCGTCTCTCCATTCTGGCTGCTCTCTACAATTCAACAATCAAAACTGGATTCGTTCCCATTCATTGTGAGAAAGCATTCACCATACTAATTCCTAAACCTAAAAATAGTTTTTGAAACTCAGATAACTACCGTCATATAACACCCACAAACACAATTTCAAAAATCTGTGATACTGTTTTCACGCATCGACTATCTAAATATTTGGAAGAAACAGACCAACTTTCTCAATATCAAGCCGGATTCGGAAGCAAAATCTCCACCAGTGATCAATTACTCCGAATAACTACAGATATACAATGTGCACTAAATAGAAGATGTCGTGTTGGGGCCATTTTCATGGACTTGCCTTCGACACCGTCTGGCACGATGGCCTGATTTTCAAACTACACAAATTTTAATTTCCCACCACATATATTAGATGGATAACCTACTTTCTGAATGACAGAACTACTAAAAATAAAATAAATAACGATCTCAGTAAGGATATTCATATTGAAAGAGGCGTACCTCAGGGCACTGCTATGAGTCCCATCCTTTATTTAATATATGTCAACGATACACCGCTTCCAATAGATAATTGTA